>JAOWBR010187569.1:0-29415 GCA_028571145.1 Dionaea muscipula | reverse complement strand
TTATACACAAGAGTATTATCGGGGCGGGGACCCCTAAACCCGCCCCGGACCCGATCCCCGGTTTTTTTGTGCATAGCATCCCCGAACCCGCCCCATCCCTGAACAAATCCCCGAATCCCCGAACCGAACGGGGAGGGGAACGGGACGGGTTCGGTCGGGGCGGTATAAATGTCCATCCCTATCGTTGATTGACACGTGATACATATGGGACTCGATAATGTTTGGTCAGTTGACAGGACTCACAAAATAACTTAGACAAAGACTGAACTTCAAGACATAAACACTTGAGGTTGGAAAGTGCTGGATGACCATGTCGACAATGAAGTTGAAAGGTAGTAGAGGAAATGCTAGGACAAGCAAGGACAGGCCCACCGCCTTCCAACACGTAGAGACCTCTTAACACGCGACGACCCCTACCAATAATCGTCCTCGTCAAAGGATCTTGAAAGACACAAACATCACCAGAAAACACAATATGGCATCAATGAGTTCAAATCAATGCACTGACAGATAGAAGATTGAAGGGAAGAGAGGAGATACAAACTGAAGATAATGTCAATGTAGGAGTGAGAGTGACATTCCCCATCCCCCGAACGGAAACATATGAGCCATCTGCTACCCAAACACCAGGATTGGAGGAATTGGGAGAAAAATCACTCAACATACCTAGAGATCCAGTCATGTTGTCAGAAGCGCCGGTGTCAATAATCCAAGTCGGTGGAGAGACAAATAAACAGGCAGCAGAGGAAGCAGTATGCACCGCTGATGCAGAAATGGGGGGCACATCAGGCGGAATAACCGGAGGAGCTGGAGTAAACGAATCCCTAACCACTTGAGCAAACCGAGGAGCATTGGGTCGACCATGCAGTTGTTAACACTTCTCTCGAGTGTGGCCAGTAGCCTTGCAGTTGGAACAAGTAGGTCATCCATCATAAGAAGTGGAAGCAGATTGTTTTCCATATAGCTGAAAGCATCTCTCAAGATAATGACTAGAAATCTGACAATGGGTACAGAAGTATCTACTACTCCCTCCCCGACCTCTACCACGTCCACGGGAGGAAGTAGAGCTGGCAAGGGCGACGTGATCAACACTAGCATGTGAAGACCCAGACTGGGTGCGAACGGACTGTTGGGTCCGTGAGAATGCCTCCGTCAGTCATATCTCCTTGCTCGAGAGGATTCGAGAACGAACGACATCAAGCTTAGACAACAAGCCACTAAGAAAAGCCATGATGGCTGACTGCTCACGCTGCTGACGTATGGTATCCACGTCAGGAGAGATAGACATCGAAAGATTAAACTCCTCATATGTCTTTTTAAAAGACGTAAAGTAGTCAGCAAGAGTAGCATCCCCCTTCTGAGCACGAAAGAAGGATTGACAGACATCAAATAGGCGATTCATATTATCTTTCCTAGAATAAAGAACAACAACATACTCCCACACCTCCTTCACAGTGTTACAATGAGTAATAAGAGTCACTACACATGGCTCCATGGAGTTAATTAATTGAGTATACAAGCGAGCATCTGCTGTCTTCCATGCCAGGGCCTTATCCGGCTGCTTATCAGCACTTGGACTCACTTTAGTCAAATGTTCATCCAACTATATTCCATAAATAGATAGCTCCACAAGTTTACACCATTCAAAATAATTTGTACCATTTAGACGAATGTCGGTCAGCCGAGTAGTAGTCGGAACAACCTCCGTTGTTGGAACAACTGCTGAAGACGAAGTACCCACCATAAGTCACAAAGAGTAAATGACCAACATACAATATGGAGAGAAGCACACACTAAAAAAAAAGTCCAACCAACCCAACAAGTCACACGGTCAGGAGCAAAGGGAGCAGGGAGAACAATAAGAGAACAATGCAAGCATGGAGCCAGATACAAATGTGGAGAGCAAATCAAAAGATGAAACAAGAGAGAAAACTCATCAAATGGACGAGGGAAAAATTCTGCCGGGGAGACTGTCGGAAGACGGCGGTGCGTGAGCTTCACGCGCCGGTGAAGGTGGCGCGTGGGCCATCAACAGAGGAGGCGGCGATGGCTGGAGGTGCGTCCAAGCCTCCTGAGTCTTCCTATGTAGGTGGTTAGAGCACCATTGCTCTAGAGCGTAGTAGATCTGAAGAGAAAAAAGCTCACCGCGAGAAGGAGAAGAGGAGAGTGTGGCCGCGCGGCACACCGGCCGAAGCGGAGCTTCTGATGGATTGGGCAACCGGCGGTGGGTTGTCCAGGTGCGGTGGCTGTGTGGCTAAAGAAGAAGCAGTGATGGTGAAATATGGTGGATCAACCTCCTCCGTGGTGATGGTGGTCAAGCAATAGCTTGGGAAATACGGTGGTATTGCTCTGATACCATGTTACATTCTTAACAACAAAATGAATGAATCCCTTAACCTCTACAATTGAGGCTTAGGAGCTTTTATTATTAATGGACAATGGGCCACTTGGGCTCTAGTTCTAATACATGTTAATAAGCCTAAAAGTAAAGAGGTCAACATAACATAACTAACATAACTCTCAATAGTGGTAAAAGGAAGTACGATGATGTTTCGCAAGTTCACAGAATTCACGCTAAAAGTCAATCATTGCTTTATTTGAAAAAACTGAAGGGCACAAGTTCTTTGTATAATGAAAATTTGGATCTCTCATTGTAAAATACCATAACAAAAATTCCACTCTCTCTAGGAGAAAAAGCTGATATTGGGTACTCACATTAGCATCCTCAGAGTCCCTCACCTTCTCTAGCACTGCCAATCGTCTTCCCCAATGATAGGTCCTGAAATACACAAGAAGAGGATAGGAAATTAGCAGAATCTTTTGTTAACTGACTGATGGATGGATAACAGATTACAAGATAATTTCGGGACATGGAAAACAAGCTCAAGAGTTACAGAAACAAAAATTCTAATACTCCTTTTTCCTATGACGGGTGAGAGTTCCATGGGCAATCGTAGCGTCGAGATTTCCAGCACAAGGTGACTGAAAAAAAAAAAAAATGAGACGAGGTAGTCATGATCTGAAGGACCTAAATCAATTATCCAAGGCGTTCCAATTTTTGAGTTGCTTAATGCTGTCGAAAGTTTACCTTTGTGGGCTAGAGAATTAGGTGGGACAGACGAGAAGCATTGACATGCTGTTTGGAAACTAGCAAACATTTTTGTTTAGTTGTTCCATTCACTTGGCATTGAAGCTCCTTGAGGTGTGGCTGTATCTCCTTTCTTCTTCTCAGTAGGATGATCAATAGTAGCCTGCCCTCGATTTTTCCGTCTCGATTTCAGTCGGATGGTTTCCGTAAGTATCCCAACAAATGTCTTTTGTATGGCGGACAATGCTCACACCAGGGACGCCTTTTTGATGATTTTGACATGTACTAGGCTGAGGCCCACATGATGGCAAGCCTACTTCTTCATTCTAGGAAGTTTCTTCTGTTAAACTTCTCGATTTTGAATTGGAAGGACGAGTTATGGAGTCCACCAATATTCATGGCCATCCATTCCTCTATGTTGTTTTCAGAGGTAATCGTCTGTGAACTATGCTCTGGAATTTCCGTCATCTGGCAAGGGTATTGACATCTTGCTCTGATATCATATGGAATAATAGAGAAGTTGTATTCATGTGTATTTAAAATATTCACAATTATAACTCAGTATAATAGACGCCCTCGACCGCTATGAATGACAGAAATAGATCCATGTGGCTGACCCCATCTAGTGGGATATAGGCCGAGATGATGATGATGATGACAATTACAATGCTTAAATAGAGGTTTAGATAGGGAATAAAGGAAAGAAGATATTCTAAATGATAAGAAAATTGTTCTAAATGATAAGGAAGGTATTCTAAATTATTTCCCAAATATTCCCTAATGCAAAAAATCAATAATCCCTAAAATTCAGGGATTTCCACACCTTTTTTCTTCAAATGTTTGTTGTTGATTCTCTAATTTGAGCCATTTTTATTTTTATTAAAACTTAGAAGAAGAGTTTGAATCAGAATATAATACTGTGCAAAGTCTGATAAGATTTCTTTTGTCTGATTCTGCAATAGGAATACTTGATTCCTGAGGAGTATGTCAAGACAATGAGAGAGTCTATGCTGAATAGGTGCCCTGTTTCCTCATATGATCAAGTATGTGAAGTTATCCAGAAGGAGCTCGGTGGAAAACCGGAAGAAGTAATATTTATTCTGCTCTCTTTCTTTGCTTCTTTCCTATTATTCTTGTTTAATGTAGTTCTCATTGTTGTGAGAAATAGAATTTAAATTATTAACCGGCCCAGATTTAATCCTTGGATCATAACAATCTAAGAAAGGCTTCTATTGAATACTGAATACATTTCGTAGTCAAAGATTTAATTTAGCAATTTTAGTGGGCTGTGGTTATCATCATCTTTTTCCAGGAAAGCTGAATAAGCTTTTTAGTTGTTTGACTGTAGAAATTCTTTACTACCATTGAACAGTTTGATGCCATAGCAAGCTGATGATATTCTGAAGTGTCTTCATAGTTATTCCAAGATCTTTCTCACTCTTTACCTGTCATTCACCTCTCTAGTTCATGCTGAAACTCTTTCAACTCTTCCATCCCCTTGTATGCCCTAGGAGGTGTATGGCATGGTCTTTATCTAGTGTGATACAAATCCCCGTCCATGTAGCACTGCATTAGGGGAGAACAGTTTTATGCTAGAAATTCTCTAGTATTAATTGTTTCTTGATATTCATTCCAAGTTTTGTTTGGCAATCCTTTTTTAACATTATTTTAAACTTAGGAACCTCTCAACATTGTATATGATGTTGATTCCACTTTGTTATTGTATGAAGAGTCTAATTTGGTCTGCATTTAAAGTTCACCTTATTCTTGATGGTTGAAGATTGTATTGAGCTCTTAAAAATAATGAGCACATGAGAAATTCTTCTACTTTTGCAATGTTCTTCCCTTCTGGATACCCGAGTATAATTGCAAATTAACTAGTTGATGGTGTAATGTAGACACAAGGTTTGCAGAATATGCAACTGAATGGTGAAAATGTTTTAGTAAACTAAACCCGTTTGTTGTGAGTTATTTAGGATTTTTGACTCTATCTTTTTAAACTTTATTTTTTGTAAACTCTATCATTTCAAACTCCATAAATATCATATCATGCATAATCTCTCTTAGAGACAATGATTTCTCATTATTTCCATTTTCTTTTCAACATGGTATCAAGCCACAATAAACTCTTGGCCACCACTCATTATTTATGTCCTAAGTTCTTCGTTGTTAGTGCGGTGCTGGAGTTTTCCTTCTTGCTTACTGGTTGTCTGACGTGGGTGCCTTTGTGAGTAGGTTAGTTTGTGTTGTGTGTCTATTATACACGAGATGGTTCCTTCTTCTTGAGATCGAGGAATAGCTATTAGTGGTAATCAAGTTGTTTGTTGGCATTGCGGTGCTAAGGTCGACCTTCTACTGCTCCATCTTTAGTGGCCTAAACTATTCAATCAGGTTGTTGGATTATCAATTCAGGGGCTTTGCCCATATGACTGGCTCTTTTAGTCTGTTACGTCATTGCTCGTCCACTTTCTCATATCCTAATATTCGAATTGCAGATGGATCCTATATGTCAATCAAGGCAGTGCTAGTTCCTCTGACTTGTACATTGACTATTTCCTCTATTCTGTATGTGATATTCCGTTCTAAGTTGATGCGAATTGTTCTTTCCTATGACACTTCAAATCTTTCAACGACGAATTCTATTGGTAGAGATCGTCTTACATATTAAAGTGTGATCCCTTGCTTGTTGTGGCGTTTCATTTCTGTTCTTGAGTTCATTGTCGTCTTTGGCATCCCACTTTTTCTAGGCTTAAATATTTATGCCTTAAGATTCATTCCTTGTCTCGATTATTCTGTGAGGCATGTCAGTTTACCAAGCATCATCGAGCCTTGTCTGGTTAAATCTTGCTTTGGCTTTTGTTATTTTGTTGATTATTCCTATATCACATGTTTGTATTTGTTGAAGTCTCGCTGTGAGTTATTGTAGTGATAATGCACGAGAGTACTTCTCCATTTTCTTTTACTACCTTTGTGAGGTGTCATCCTTCATTAGTGTTCTTATGAAGATACCCCTCTTCAAAACAGAGTTGCTGAATGGAAGAATCGTCACCTCTCATGTTCCAGACTCATGTGCCGAAGATATTTTAAAGTGAAACACTATTGACATTTGTATATTTGATCAATTGTATGTCTTCTGCTGTTCTGTGAAGAGAGATCCCCTACCGTATGTCATTTCCTCATCAATCTTTAAATCTGATGCCTCTTCGTGTTTTTTGTTGTACTTGTTATATCCAAGATATTCAATCGGGTCTTAATAGGTTGGATGTGAGGTCTTTATGGTGCATCTTTTTGGGCTATTGTCGTACACCGAAAGGTATTGATGTTATTCACCTGAGTTGAGATGGTTTTGTATTTCCACTGATGTTGTTTGTGACGAGGCTACACCATTTGGTTCGGTGATGATCATCTGCACGTTCTTTGGCTAGATCATGTCTTAGTCTATAAATCGGTGCCTTCTTCTTCTCAGGGTTTAAATCCTCCTTCTCTAACGACGTCTTCACCAATTGCTCCACCAAATCCACCATCAATTTCTCCACTTCTTAAGGTCTATCTTCTTAAGGTCTATGTTTGTGGTATTTTCTTCGCCCTCATCCACTCCTGAGCCGCTTGCCTAGACTCATCGTCACCTCCTATGGATCACTCTTCCCTTCCTCTTTCACCGTTTGATCTTGAGGTTCCCATTGCTCTTTTTATCGTCCCACATATCCTATGTTGGTGTCTCTTCTTCCTTGCAGGTTTTTGTTTCCGCTTTGGATTTGGTTAATTGTGTTACAGAGAAAGAAAAATAATTAGAAAGTTGTACCTCTTTCACTAGAGGTTAGAATTATATTTAGGCCTTGTTTGATAACCGTTTTAGAACCTGGGATTGGTATTATATTAACATGGTATTACTAACTCGTTGTTTGATTGAAAAAAATGGCATGGTATTACTAATACTATGTGATTATAATGCTCTTTGTCTTGGTATTACTAATACCATGGGGGACTAGGTATTAGTAATATCAAGCCCAAAACCTCTCTTAAAATTATTAACCCCACGTTTAATCCCAACATAATCAAACACTTTCATTTCTCTTTATAATCCCATCTTCTTATCAATCCTATCTTAATCTTTTTATAATCTCATCTTCTTATTAATCCTATCTAATCCAATACAATTATCAAACGGGACCTTATAGTTCTTGATAATGGGTCATTTGGGCTCTAATCCTAATGGGCCATTTGGGCCCAAACACATTAATGCTCTTAGGGTGTGTTTGATTGCAGGATAAGAAAATGGGGGATATAGAATAATGAGGGATATAAGGAGAGATTGTAATAATGAGGGATATGAAGTAACGGGGGATTATTTTTTAATGTGTTTGTTTTGTAGATATAATTCGTCGGATAATTTTTTTGTAGGAAAAGTTCGCCAGAAAATTTTTATCGGGAAAAGTTCGCCGGAAAATTTTCGTCAGAAAATTTCGTTGGGAAAAGTTTGTTGGGAAATTTTCATCGAAAAAATTTTCGCCGGAAAAGTTTTTCGGAAAATTTTGTCGGAAAAAGTTCACTAGAAAAAATTTCGTCGAAAAAAAATTCGTCGGAAAAAGTTCTCCGAAAAATTTCGTCGGAAAAAGTTCGCTGGAAAAAACCAATTGAAAAAATTCGACGAAAAAATTTCGTCGGAAAAAGTTCGTAGAAAAAAATTCGCCGAAAAAAGTTATCCGACATATCCTGCATTGACAGTATAAGCAATACCACCTTCCTCATTACTCCATATCCCTCATTTTTACCGTATTCTAATCCAAAGGTACTTTATATCCTCACCCTTTTTTTTTACATCAAACACAGTATAACATATACATAGGATATGTTATACTATGTCCAAATCCCCCAATCAAACACCATGTAGTATTAGCATGTGAGATAACTAGTACTACCCCACATGCTAATACCTGTATCAAACAGGTCCTTAATACTCTCTCTTAAGCTGGAGTATAAATATAAATCATGCACAGCTTGTTATGAATGAAGTATGAACTTGACCCGATTTCTTTCTTCTAGCGGCTTGGTAAAAATATCTCCAAGCTGAATAACAGTCTTCACATGACTTAATACACTATTATCTTCTAAAAGCTTTTTTCATACAGTGACAATCAACTTTTTTCTTTGTTGCTCGGGAAGATGATAATGTCGCTCGCCATTCTTTCACTGCTGCTGCTGCTAAAGGAGGAAGAAGTGAGTGGAGATTGGGAGAAGAGGGAGAAGAGACAGAGATTGAGATTGGGAATTTCAATTTCGTTGCTTAAGGAGGAACAATTTGAGGAAGAAGAAAGTTTAAGTTTTAATTTTTGTAAACTCTATCCTTTCAAACTCTATAAATATAATGCATAGTCTCTCTTAGAGGTTAGGAGTTCTCATTATTTCCATATTTCTTTCAACAACATCCTTTTGAAGAAAATGCATTTAAGGCACATGATTCATTCTCCAATAAGAACCCTCTAATTTTTGGTGCCACTCTTTCTTCTTTTTTTAATTTGCATTCCTTTGCAAGTCCCCATATATCAGAGATAGCTGTCATAGACTCATAGGCTCATGGAGTCATAAGTGTTGTTGAAGTAAAGTTGCTTGCCTCTCATGTGCCTTTTTCCAGATAATGAAATCAGTGATCTGTCACTTGCTAAGACTCATGTGCCTTTTCCCCGATAATGAAATCAGTGATCTGTCACTTGCTAAGACTCTTTTGCCTTGATGCAGCATAGTCCCCACTGATCTGCTTCCTATTTGCAGATTTTTGATGAGTTTGAACCTGTCCCAGTAGCGAGTGCTTCCCTTGCACAAGTACATGTTGCGCGGTTGCGGAATGGCCAAAAAGTTGCTGTCAAGGTTACAATCGTTATACTGCTGAAATTTGTTAGCAAAATTTTGAATTTATTCTCAATGGCAACTTCTGAACCTGGAAAAGATTGTTATCTTTACATTTTTACACATACCTAAAAAAACCTTCAGGTACAACACACTCACTTGACCGATACTGCGGCTGCAGATCATGCGACTGTGGAGTTTATTGTGAATACCCTTCATCGCCTTTTTCCCAATTTTGACTACAGGTAATCTGATGTATGGCTTTTGGTTTACTACTGATATCTCTGTTTCTGGAAATGATGGGTTGTTGCTGTTTGAACCTCAAGCAACCTTATCACTCTTTCATAAATTGCTAGCACTTCATTGAACTTATGGTTTATTTAGGGATGGACTAAGTGTGGTCCTATACAGCTTACTGATAAGCTCCATATCTTATCTTCTTGTTTGTTTTTATTTTCTCAATATTGATTGGCAACAGTCTGGAAGCTTGCCACTTTATTGATGCCATCTGAGCTGCTTTCTTTCTTATCAGTCGTCTCTCTCTTTTTCTCTGTCTATTCTTACTTTTGAATAATTTTCTTCATTTTTTTCCCTCAGGGGAGGGTGGGATATAGTTGTACTTCCTTTATACTCATTAGGCATATCTATATTACATTACATAACTTTCCTATAAATATCACATCACAAATCTATAAATCTATAAACATTACACAACCCATTTAAATTTTATCTTTATCTTTCTAACAACTTTACCTTATATATTAATATTAATTATAAATGTTTTTATAAAAGTTAAATTTTTAATAATATTTTTAATAAAAGTTAATTGTCAATTTTTTTTTTACAATCATTATTAAAATTAATATTTATTTTTAATTGATTCAAAAGAGTATAGTGCTCGTCGTGCCCACGGGCAATCTCTAGTATTAAAACATATCACATTTGCATATTTGCATTCGAGCAAGTTTAAATGGCTTACAATGCATTGATATTTTACATATTGTTCAAACAGAATTTAATTGTGTGTCGGATTTGTCGATTTTTTTGCAATCCTAAATTTTGGTGTGTATTCTGTTCGTGCTTAAGCTGTATGTTGCTAATTTGAATGTGCTCGTGTTTACTTGGCAGTTGTTTCCACCCTAGCTGCGTTTTTCAACTCACCAATTGAGTTTGTACATAAATGCCCAAATTTTGGAAGCCCTTATAGCTGCCATAATGCTGTCACTTAATTAGTATACTATAAACTTTCCTGTACAGGTGGTTGGTTGATGAAATACGTGAAAGCCTGCCCAAGGTATGTGATTGGATGCTAGAAGCAGAAAAAGAGGGTTGAGTTGTCCTCTTAAGATGTTCCAAGATACTTCCTGCTTTCATTCAATAATTTTCACTTTCCATTCCACTTTGATGGAAGTTTACTTGTTAGTTTTCTTCTTGTTGCTACTATGTGGAGCTTGAGCATTGTTTCAAAGTTATGGGACTAATTATCTTAACCTGATCGAGGTACACATATGGTGGTAATCTAATTAACAAATCTCCTAATCCCCATATCTCCTTGAACTTGCTCAGAGTCTCAGACTTGTCTTTCTGGCTTTCTCTATTGTGCTTTCTTAGTAAGATATTTGAAATCTCCTGTACAATGCATGTTTGGATGTATCTGAAAAAGGAAGGTTTTTCTTTTTTCATCTCAGTGCAAAAATTTAGTAAAATAGACGTCAAAAGTTTTTGTATCCTCTGCATTTTATTTAGCTCTTCTATGGGAGTCGATGATTACCAAACTTTCAGTAGTTTATTTATCATATGCTTTGAGATGCTAATCTTATGCAATTTCTGACCCCATATTTGGTTGAGGGAATAAAGGAATAACTAATATTCAAGAATAGAATAGTAAAGGAACGTGAACAAGAACACTTATTCCTTTGCTTGGTTATGGAATAAGGATTCCGTTACACAAATAGACCACCACAATCCATACCATACCACTGCTGGACCATTGTTGGACTGTTGTTGCACAACCGCCAGTTGCCGCGCCGGTGGGACACCACAGGCTGGTGGTGGTGTGCAGTGGCAGCAGTGAGTAGCAAAAAGTGGTGGTGGGGGTAGATGGTGGGTGGTTGCTAACCTTTTTCAGGTTGGAAGGGATGGCAAGTAAAACATAAACACTCAGTTTCCATTGGTTTTGGTATTCCCACAAATTGCCAGTGGGATTGTGGGAATAGGTATTCCCACCAACAAGTGAACCAACCATGGGAATAGCTCTTCCATAGACAATAAATGTAATGACGGAATAGCTATTCCTACAAAGCAAAGATGCTCTAAATTTGTCTTCTTCCTCCTGTGTCAAAAGTAACAGCAGTAAATGGCAACAACCCTGATTCAATCTTCTAATGTGTGAGTGCAACAAATTTGTTCTGCCGAATAGGTGAGTTTTTCTATTTGCATCATCACAAACTCTAACTCACACTACCACATTTTTGTTCGATCGACATGATCGAACTGTGTGATCAATGTGATTGAACTGTTCGGGCGATCGGACGGTTTGATCAGGTCGATCGACATTTTTGTAGAACATGTGGTGGCGTAAGTTATTATTGTGGTGTAAATAGAATTTTCCCTAATAGATACTTATACTCTTGGTTACAAGAAAAATGTATTGTCGGACTTTGATTGTGTCGGTTTGAAGTGGTTCATGTACTATAATGTTGCATATGCATGTGTTGATGCTTTGGGTATCTAGTTTATGTCGTAGGAGAAAAGCAAATAATTTCATTTACTTTTTTCTCTATGTTCCCTGTGTATGATTTACAGCAATTCAACGCGATTACTTTGTTTTACATCACTTTGTCTTCTATTATGGGATTATGGTTCATTAAACCAAAGCTTTCTTCAATGTGGTTACTAGGAATTAGATTTCTTGCTGGAGGCAAAGAATGGTGAGAAATGTATGAAAAATTTTCAGAAGCTGTCTCCACATATTGCGCAGAGTGTATATGCTCCAGTGGTTTATTGGAGTTTAAGTACCTCCAAGTTGTTGACCATGGAATTCATTGATGGTGCACAAATAAGTGATGTGAGAGTCATTCGACAGCTTGGACTTCGGCCATCCGAAGTCTCGAATCTAGTAAGTTCATTGGCTAGGCTGCAGTATATTCATTATTTATGTCAAATTAAGTACCACTGATTATGGTTGAACACTCCTTTATGTATGCAAGTAATTTAACTTGTTTCTTCAGGATTTCTATTGTTGTTCGAGAAAGAAGAGAAGATGATCTTAATTACAATAGTGAATCTTATTGCTGCCATTTATGAAGCCGTCTCTTGTTTTTCATTGTGTTTCTTCAAAAATGGCTTTAATGTGTAATGTGCTCTAGAATAGTTATTGGAGTGGTTTAGTTGTGAAGGGCCTTCAAACCCTAAGAAATTGAATTCTTGAGAACAACTAAGCTACAGTTAGGAAATAATTGAAACGAAGAAAGACGAAAGCACCAATAATGAAATGTGGCTATGTGGAAGTTTTTCAATGGCGCTGCCCTTTATTCGCCTCAATAAATCTTATGTATATTACTGAAATGGGAGCAGTGGGTGCTTCTAGCTTTGGGAGCTGCAGTCATTTTGGGATCTGGTGGTCTCAGAAGGCCTTTATGCACTTGGCTATTTTGTTCTTTGGAGATGAAAATCACGATATCCTATATCCTGGTGCTTAGCAAGCTGAAGGCTGGCAAAGTACTTTCTCCTCTGCTTCCATAAGCTAGTGCCTGGAGCAAGGTGCCCTTCCAGCCTTTGCTTTGGGGCATTATGAGTGTATATGCATCTCAGACATTATTCTTTCAGCTGTTCGTTAGTCGTTGATGGGTTTTGCATTTAGCATTTTCAGCATTCCTCTTAAAAGTATTTTACAATTTCAGCTCTTTCTTTCCTGCAACTCTTGAAAACCTCGTAAAAAAACCTCTATCCTTGTTATGAAAACAAAACCTCGTAAAAGATTCAGACTTAATCATGACATACAAAATACACCCCTTGCTTCCAGCATCATTTTGAAATACTTTCACCTAATGCCTTCGGCAGATGATCCCATTACTTAAGTTTGTACATCCCATCTTGAGGTCATTGTTTTCTTTGTTTTACACACGTGGTGTTATATCATGAATTTGCAGCTTTTTCATTCATTGAGATTGTACTCGTCTAATGTTGTAAAAGTGGGAAGCTTGATTGACATATGTTTAGCATCATGTAGGTTACTGAAGCTTTTGCCGAGATGATTTATAAACATGGGTTTGTTCATTGTGATCCGCATGCTGCCAATTTGCTTGTTCGCCCATTACCTTCAAGCAAAGGAAACATTCTTGGTGAGGCCACCCTTCAACCTATATGTTTTCTTTTATGATCGGCTTTTCTAATAAATTGTTCTTCAAACAATAACTTTTTGTTTGTACAAATTTCACACACGCACATACTGACATACAAACACAGTCACTGATCTTTCGACCTCCATAAAATGCATCTTTTAGCAATTGAAGGGTTAAATATGAGCTTCTAATTGTCAATTGTACCCTACCAGAAACAGATGTCTTCCTTTTTCTCATATCCTCCTACTCCTATGGTTCTCTTGTACTGGCAATGATGTGTAAAAGTTTGATCCCAATCAAAAAGAATACCTTTATGTGATATGTATATCTCTGAACCACCATCTCATGCCCTAGACATTGAGATTGAATCGTGGAAGGCTTGATTGTAACAATTCCTTAGTCAAGGGTAAATATTCGTCAAGTAGTCTTAATCTGCTCCTGTGTACTTTCTGTGCATTCTCTTGACCAGAAATGAGTTGAATTGCATGGTTTCTTTTCTTTTCTCAGCATTGATAGCACAAGCTAGAATGAGGCTATCATTTTTATTTTATTTTTGATAACACAGGGCTATCATTTTGTATACTTCAAGAAATAAACCAACAGAATAACTTTGTTTATCATTATGGACTTTTTGTTTGATTTATATGATATGCTCATTTAGCTTACGAAGGATACAGTTTCTCAGATCACCGGAATAGCATACAACTCATTATGTGATTTCCATTGACTAAGAATGTGGATCCTTCCTTGACTACAGGTAAGGGGAAGCCACAGTTGGTACTTTTAGACCATGGTTTGTACAAGGAACTTGACTTTGCCACTAGAATCAACTACGCTGCACTATGGAAGGTATGGATTATGTGACTGGCAACTAGGTGTTTTATTCTCTCACACTCCGTGATTGACTAGTTCCTGCAGGCTTTGGTGTTTTCTGATGCCAAGTCAATAAAAGAAAACAGTGTGAAGCTGGGTGCTGGAGAGGATCTATATGCACTTTTTGCAGGGATTCTCACAATGAGGCCCTGGAATCGAGTAATTGATCGGTCTGTTGATCATTTGGTTATAAAAGGCATAGAAAGTGAGCGATCGGAGCTTCAGGTGAAGTTGACAAACAACCCTTTAATTTAATGTAGTTTTTTTCTTATTTGTATGTTCCATTTCACTCAATTGTCACAGTTCAGTTTTTTTTTTTACCGTCACAAAATAAAAAGAAAATGTTTGAAATAGCCAAAGGGAGACATCTGTTGCATTGTCTATTGTTGACAGATTTGTATGACTTGGTTGGAGATTTATGATCCATTTATGCTGGTTTATTTACATTGTTGATGGCTGTCAGCAGATGTATGCATCACAGTACTTTCCCCAGATTTCTGAACTCTTGAGAAGATTACCGCGCGTGATTTTGCTAATGTTAAAGACAAACGACTGCTTGAGAGCTGTCAATAAAGCTTTGGTACTATATTATTTTGTTTCACTTAGTTTTCTGTCTCTTTTATGTTTCCTTTCCTATATGTCTAGTCTTTCAACTGATTATCATGTTTTCCATTATAAATGTTTTGTCGGTTGTATGTCCATGATTTCCAATGATATAAAATATCGTGCTAAACATAACTGACTTGATGTTTGCATTATTCGAGATGACCCACATTCAAAATTTTCTTGTCTAGAGTCTAGACTATGTTGTATGGTCTGTAAGAATTAGATCGAAGGATGAAGTATAAATAACTAGATAACTGAAGTACATAAGCTATAATTTCCTGCCTCACCCCAAAGGCTAGTTGAGCACTCAAGTGGCCTTGAACAACATGATGGACGTCTCCCTCTTTAGAACATGACAAAATACAAAAGCATTATATGTGATGTAGATAGGAAAAGGGAATGATTGGAGGAGAAACTCAGTTAATGGGCCGTTGCAATGCAACATAGGCCACCCCCAGGCCGTCCATGACCAGGTCGAGGCCAATTTCTTGATACCTTGCAATATCTCTCCATTGATCTCTTCTGCCTGCCAATTTACTTGAGGGTAACCAACTGAAGAATACCTATGTCCAATCCTCAACTCTTTGTAGAACTCATCAAACTTCTGAGCCTCTCAAACTGAGTGTTGTGATTGGTCAGGATTCTCGGGATCCCATACCTGTACAATGGACTCCAGAAAGTTCACAATTTTTGCTGCTTTTTTTTTTGGGGCTCAGCTTCAACCCACTTGGTGAAGTAATCCATAGCTACTACCACAAACTTTTTTCGTCCAGAAGCAATCGGGAAAGGTCTTAAGATATGCATACCCTACTGAACAAAAAGGCAAGGATTGAAGACGGAAGAGAGTTCGGTTGGTCGAAAGTGAGGCACATGAGCAAACCTTTTACACTTGTCGCACACCTCTCTGCCATCATGAGAGCATCATGGAGGGTAGGCCAATAGTAATTTTGCCTCATGATCTTCAGTGCAAGTGCTCTCCTGCCAACATGACTTCCAAAACGTCTTCATGAACCTCCCTAAGCACATAGTCCTGTTCCGAATCTCTTAAGACACTTGAGCAATGGAAAAAGAGTATGAACTTTGATGTAACTCACCACCATCAATCAAGTACACTTTGGCCCTCCATCTTAACTTCTTTGCCTCAATCTCATCTTCTGAAAGCTCTCCAATCTCAAGGTACTTCCGATCGGATCAGTGCAAGAGGTATTATCATCAACGAGCATTGTCTCTTCCTCATTAATACATTAATAGACAACTTCTCTATCATCATTGTAAAGCCTTTTGGCCTTGAATGACCTTACAGTTTTGACAAGAGATCAACAATCTCATTATTTGATCTAGGTTTCAGCTCTATCACGAACTTCTTGAACTTGTGTCTCTGGATCTCTACCTTCCTTAGACACTTTTATATGGCAGGACCACATGCCCCGTTTTCTCCTTTGAGTTGGTTCACAACTAATTAGAAGTCACTCTTCACCACGAAGTGGCTTGCATTGCATTCTACTGCTAGCCTCATCCTAGCTTTAAGTTTTGTATTCAGTTTCATTATTGGTGCTTGAGAAATCAAATGATAGCGCATACCTTGCTTCCAAGCCTTCTGAAGTGATAAGAAGTAACCCCTCTCTGTAGTCTGGAAGATCCATCAACAAATAAGGTCCAAGGTGGGTTCTCCTCTTGCTTAGGAGGTTCAGAGTCGAACATGCACTCAACAAAGATATCCGCCGATGTGAGTCCTTTGATGGTTGTCCTTGGGATGAAGGTTACATTGAATTCACTAAGTTTAATACTCCATCTCACTAACCTCCCTGAGGTGTCAGGCTTCTGGAGAACCTGCTTCAATGGTTGGCTAGTGAGCACTTTAACTACATGAACTTGAAAGTACAGCCTCGGCTTCCACTCCACTATCAGCATTGCATAGACTCTGTTCTTGATGTTAGGATAGCATGTCTCCTGACCGTAAAACACTTTTTTTTTATAACCTAGGGGCATCGCTATGTTGGACGAACTAACTTAGTGGTGCAACGCACACCCTATAACCACGGTAACCGGGTAAGTCCATTGATGAGTGAGCTTGCAGGTGGCTAGCCTCATAGTAACATAGATAAGTCCGGAGAATTGAATCAGTGACTTTGAGGATATTGAGTTTTCTCGTCAAATTATGTGGGCTACCAGAGAACCGATTACAAAAATCGCACAGACCACCAAGCTAGTTACCACAAGGTAGAGATGGAGGACTTTCCCCAGCATCGCCCTACCTAAAGTAGGTATGGTTTTCAAATACTCTTCAACTCGTCTATGGAACACTAACCCTGCTAAAGTGTTTGGTAGGCCTTATAGCTTTGAAGAATGGAATAGCTTTTTTGCGAGCTTTGCGAAGAAACTGCTCAATGTGCGAGTGTACGAGTGAGCCTCTGTGTAATACCCTAATCACACGTCGGTCGATGGGAAGAGATTGAAATTAACAATGCTTAACTTTTTTGGGAATAGAAAAGGTACGTTAAGGTGGTTGGCATAGGTGTGGGTCCAGAGCGTTGTATGAGATATCAGAGCGGACTAGTCATCATGAGCTTGGTGCAATGTGCATAGGTGTCACATGGTTCGACAATCTTTGGACTAGTAGTGAGCCGAACTTGTTTCTATTTTATTAGGCTTGACAAAGATGTCAGTAAGTGGAGGAGATTGTGATACCCAATTGTAATATAATAAGACCGTAGGGCGGACAATATGATAGCCGTAAGGCGACAGGGCGAGCGGAATACAAGTGGAAGGTACCAAGGTGAGTAATGTGTTCAATGGCTAAGGCGAGCGAAATATTAATCGCCTAAGCGAGCGACGGATAGTTAAGGTATCAGTCGCCAGGGTGACCTTTTAGATATTGTGGCGAGCGTTTAGAGAACCATCGTCCTGGTGACTAGTATATTTACTACCCTCGGCCAGGCACGACGATCATCCTGGACGAGCCTTTTGGAGATCATTAATTGCTCGACGCAGTCGCTCCGGAACAGTTTTGAAGTTATTTTGTAGAGTCTGTTATAAGGGAGACCATAGTCGTAAGGCGATAGGGCAAGTAGAATACAAGTGGAAGGTACTAAGGTGAGTAATGTGCTTAATGGCTAAGGCAAGCGAAATATTAATTCCCTAGGCAAGCGATGGATAGTTAAGGTATCAGTCGCCACAGCCAGTGTATAGTCCTTTCAAATATTGTGGTGATCTTTTGAAGAACCGTCGTCCTGATGACTAGTATCTTTACTACCCTCGGTCAGGCACGACGATCATTCTAGACGAGCCTTTTGGTGATCATTAATTGCTCGGCGCAGTCGCTCAGGAACATTTTTGGAGCTATTCCGCACAGTCTATTACAAGGGAGACCAGAGCAGTATGACGTGTTGCTGTAGTAGAGAATGTCAGAGGCTATTATACTCGCCCTGTGGATGTGTGACAAGTGCCCTCTAACCATAGAAGACGTCAAAGGTTGTTACGCCAGCTCCTCCAGATTTGCAACAAGTGTCATTCCTTGTAAATTATATTATCTTATTTTCTTAATTAAGCTGAATTGCCTATATATATATAGGTTGTAAGGTGTAAATATGACATATATGAATGAATTGAATAAGAATTTCAACAACAACAACGGCCACTTCCCACTAGGTAAGGTTGGTCACACGTATCCATAGGATATGTTAAGTGTAGTTGTTTAGTATAACCCATCAAGGGTATTTTTGACCTTGTACTACACACTCACTCACTCTATATATATGATTCATGGGTGTGCTAGGGTTGATCTAGACACTCCTCATTTTGGCTTTCATGGTAATGGTTTGAACATAATCTCATTCTTCCACCACCTCTTGCCACCACCGAACACCACACTGCCACCGTTGTCGTCAACCACCAAGGACTGCTGACGACCTTCTCCACTCTACCTAGACAACGACGACCCTAAGTATAGCTGCCTCAGCCTTCAGCCACTGCCCAATGCTTTATTCCTTCTAGCCCTAACACGCTGTCCACCACAATCACCAAAATCAACCTAACCTCTCACCCATTAATCGAATAACCATCATAGATCGACTGGGCTCCCTGAGTCGCCCCACCCTCTGGAGCGGATTCGCCGTCCACCGCCGGATGCGCCTCCACACACCGCCAGATGCATCTGCGCGTGGGCCTCACATGCCTCCTCACGTGCTCACGCGCCGCCTCACGCACTCACGTGCCATCACCCTCGAACCAGAAACATCAGAGGTTCGTGTTTGCTATGCTAACTCTATTTTCCTTCTTTGTTTTCCTTGGATGATGAGTTCTCCTTTCTTATTATTGCTCCTGATATTCGGTTGGTGTTTGAGGTCACTATTTTCTTCTCCCTTGTTGCTCCGTTGCTGCTCTTTGGCTCATGAATTATCTTGTGACATTTTCTTATATTATTTGGTGAGCGTCTGTGGTCGTATGTAACGCGGATGCTTTTTGTTATGCACTAAATGAAAGGAATCCCATAACCTCAACAATGAGGTTTAGGATTTTTTATTAATAATGGATAATGGGCCACTTGGACTCTAGTTCAATACATGATAATAGGCCCAAAAGTAAAGAGTTTAACATAACATCATAACATGACTCTCAACACTCTTCCTCAAGTTGGCGCATAAATATCAACTATGTCGAGATTGTTACAAAAAACTTGTACCCGACTCCTTGCTAATGACTTAGTGAAAATATCTGCGAGTTGATCAGCAGTCTTCTGTATTTGTTCTTTCATGGAACACCGGATTTGATGCAATATAGATAGCATATAGACTCACACCACACCTGTGTAGGTCGATGTGCTTCACAGAATCACATCGGAGCTCATCATGTAACTGACGGATAAAAGTAACGTCATTAGTAATATGAGCAAGGGCCCTATACTCTGATTCAGCACTGGAGCGGGCTACAACTGATTGTTTCTTACTTTTCCATGAGATGAGGTTGCCACCAACAAATACACAATATCGAGTGGTGGATTTACGATCACATCGTGAACCCACCCAATCTGCATCTGAGAACCCCTCTATACGGCTGTGTCGGTGATTGGAATATACAAAGGCCTCGACCTGGATGTCCTTTGATGTATCTAAGAATATGCAAGACGACCTCCCAGTGAGGAACACGGGGATCACATAGAAATTGACTCACAATGCTCACAGGAAAGGCAATGTATGGTCGTGTGATGGCCAAGTAATTCAACTTTCACACTACGTGTTTGTATCTGTCAGGATCACTATAAGTATCACCTTCTTCGGGTATAAGTTTCACTCCTGGAAGCATAGGAGTGTCGCTGGGTTTAGCACCCAACATCCTAGTGTCATGTAAGAGGTCTAGAGCATATTTGCGCTGAGATAAGAAAATCCCACGCTGACAACATGCAACCTCAATACCAAGAAAGTACCGTAATGAACCAAGATCTTTGGTATGAAATTGCTGCTGTAGAAATGCCTTCAAGGCAATAATCCGTGTAGCATCACTCCCTGTGATCACAATATTATCCACGTAGACCACAAGAAACAGGCATCCAGCATCAGAATGACCATAGAAAACAGAATGGTCTTTGACCGATCTTTGCAACCCAAACACTAGTACAGCGGAGCTAAACCTTCCAAACCAAGTTCTGGGAGATTGTTTCAAGCCATACAGTGACTTCTTCAGCCGACAAACACAGTCAGACTTCCTCTGAGCAACAAAGTCAGGTGGTTGCTCCACATAGACCTCCTCTTGTAAATCGCCGTGAAGAAAGGCATTTTTAATATCAAGCTGATACAAGGGCCACCCAGAGAAGGCAGTAGGAGAAATAAGTAGACGAACGGAGACCATTTTGGCAACAGAAGAGAAGGTCTCACGGTAGTCAAGGCCATACACCTGAACATACCCTTTAGTCACCAAGCGAGCCTTAAGATGAGCCACAGAACCATCTGGATGGACTTGAACCACATACACCCACTTGCAACCAATAGCCCGCTTATCCGGAGGTAACGAAACCAGATCTCAAGTCTGATTAGCCACTAGGGCATCCATCTGCTCAACCATAGCTTGTCACCACCCAGAAGAAAAAAGAACCTCGGACAGAGAACGAGGGATAGACATAAAATCCAGCTGGGAGATAAAAGTCTGCAAAGAAGAGGAGACTCCAGCATAGGAAATATGATCAGATATAGGATATGTGGCACAACTCCGCTGGCCCTTACGCAAGGCAATAGGAACATCCAAATCGGAGGACAGAGAAACAACAGGAGAGGAATCCAGTGACAAAGGAGTAGTACTAGTAAGAACCGGCTCAGGAGCACTAGCGGGCAAAGGTGCAGCATGGGAGGAGTCCAGTGACGAGGAAGCAGGGCCAGGAAGGTCATTAGAGGCCGGCTTAGGAGCGTCTACGGAGCCACATGATATCACGGAGCGAGGGCCGCGAGTATACACCTAAAGGGGCAGAGGGAGAGCAGGTGGGGAAGGTGCAAGGGACGGAGGGACAAACTCATACACAAGAATATCGTCCACAGATGAGGACGGATGAGACGAGTCCGAAGAAGATGTGGAGAGAAAGGGTTGGGACTCATCAAATACAACATCAGCTGACACACAAAATCGACATAAGGTAGAGGAGTAACAACGATGCCCTTTCTTGGTACGAGAATACCCAAGAAAGATACAACAGATAGCTTTAGGATCTAACTTGGTAAGATGGGGCCAGATATCTCGAACATAACAGATGCACCCAAAGACACGTAACAGAGATGAGAAGGATGGAGGGACTCATCAGGAAAAAGAACAGAATGGGGGGTCGCACCCTGGAGTACAGACGAGGGCATGCGGATGATTGAATATGTGGCGGTTATCACCGCTTCATTCCAGAACACATTAGGAACTTTCACATGAAGCATGAGGGCACGAGTGATCTCGAGTAAATGACGATTTTTACGCTCGGCTACCCCATTTTGAGACGGTGTATTAGGGTAGGAAGACTCGTGGAGAATCCCATGAGAGGTCAGGAAGGATGTAAAGGATGAAGAGAAATACTCTCGTGCATTATCACTCTAGAAGATACAGAGGGGCAAAGAAAACTGAGTTTGGATTTCAGCATGAAAAGCAGTAAAGATAGAGAATAATTCAGAACGATTTTTCATTAAATATAACCATGTCATACTAGAATAGTCGTCGACAAAAGAGACAAAGTAACGAAAACCTAACTTAGACTCAAAAGGACAAGAGCCCCAAACATTAGAATAGACTAACTCAAAAGGAGCAAAAGCTCGTTGATTGACACGGGACACATATAGGATTCGATAATGCTTGGCCAGTTGACAGGACTCACAAAATAACTCAGACAAAGACTAAACTTCAGGACATAGACGCTTCAGGTGGAAAGTGCTGGGTAACCATGGCGATAATGAATTTGAAAAGCAATAGAGGAAATACTAGGACAAGCAAGGGTAGGCACACCTCCCTCCAACACGTAGAGACCTCCTGACACGCGACGACCCCTACCAATAAGCGTCCTTGTCAAAGGATCCTGAAAAACAGAAACATCACCAGAAAACACAACATTGCATCGGTGAGTTCGAATCAAGGCACTGACAAATAGAAGATTAAAGGGAAGAGAAGGGAGATACAAAACTGAGGATAATGTCAGTGTAGGAGTGAGAGTGACACTTCCTATCCCTCGAACTGAAACATATGAGTCATCGGCGACTCGAACACTGCGATACGAGGAACCGGGAGAAAAATCACTCAACATACCTAAAGATCCGGTCATGTGGTCAGAAGCGCCAGAGTCAATAATCCAAGTCTGAAGAGAGACGGATAAAAGGCAGCAAAGGGAGTGGTGTGCACCGCTAAGGCAGAAATGGGAGGCACATCAGGTGGAATAACTGGAGGAGGAGTTGGGATAAACGAATCCATAACAACATGGGCAAATCGAGAAGTAGTGGGTCGGCCATGCAATTGCCAACACTTTTCTCGAGTGTGGCCAGCAGCCTTGCAGTAGGAATAAGTAGGTCGTCCATCAGATGAAGAAGTTGAGGTAGACAGCTTTCCATGTAGCTGAAAGCATCTCTCAAGAGAGTGACCAGAAATCTGACAATGGGTACAAAAATATCTACTACTGCCCCCTCGGCCTCTACCTCGTCCACGGGAGAAAGTAGAACTGGCAAGGGCGATATGATCACCACTATCATATGAAGGGCCAAACTCGGTGCGAACGGACCGTTGGGTCTGTGATGACGCCTCTGCTAGTGATGTCTCCTTGTTTGAGAGGATCTGAAAACGAACAACATCAAGCTCGGACGGCAAACCACTAAGAAAAGCTATAATGGCTAACTGCTCACGCTGCTGGCACATGGTAGCCACATCATAAGAGATAGGCATCAAAATATTAAACTCCTCATATGTCTTCTTAAACGATGCAAAGTAATCAGCAAGAATAGCATCCCTTTCTGAGCACGAAAGAAGGACTGACAGACATCAAACAAACGATTCATATTATCTTTCCCAGAATAAAGGATAGCAAGATACTCCTACACCTCCTTCATAGTATCACAATAAGTAATAAGGGTCACCACACATGGCGCCATGGAATTGATTAATTGAGTGTACAATCGAGCATCCGCCCTTTTCTATGCCAGGGCCTTATCTGGATACTTATCAGCACTCGGACCCACTTTAGTCAAATGTTCATCCAACTCCATTCTATAAATAGATAGCTCCACAAGCTTACACCATTCAAAATAATTTGGGCCATTTAACTGGATATCAATTAGTCGGATGGTAATTGGAACAACCTCAGACGACATAGGTGCAGATTGTGATGTACCCTCCATAAGTTACAAAGAGACACAACACTGGGAGGAGCTTAAAAGAAATAGCACAGCTGAAACCAACTTAACAATTCAACATTCATATGCACAGGGATATCAACCACCAGTTGGGCAGAGAGAGCAACAAGTAATTGAAACATCAATGAAACCAAATACACATATGGAGAGCAAATCAACGGTCGAACTAAGAGGAAAAACTTATCACATGGGCGAGGAGAAGATACTATCAGAGAGGTCGCCGGAGGTCGGCAGCACGTGAGCCCCACGTGCCGGCAAGGGTAAAGCGTGGATCATCGGCAAATGAAACGGCGGTGGTGGAAGATGCGCCCAAGCCTCTTGAGTCAACCTATGTGGGTGGTAAGACCACCAAAGCTCGAGATCGTCGTAGATCTGAGAAAGAAGCACACCTCGAGGAAAGAGAAACGCGCGTGCGGCCACACGGCACGCTAGTCGGCCCTATGCTTCCAGCAGGTGAAGCACCCAATGATGGGCAGCAATGATGAAGGGGCTATGTGTCCGGGTAAGCAGCGGTTATGGGTAGATTCAAGAAGAAAGCTTCGGAGGTGGTGGTGGTGGTGGTTAGACGGTAGCAATGAGGTGTTGATGGTATGTAGGCTCTGATACCGTGTTATGATATTCAACAAAGTGGGAAGAACCCTTAACCTCTTCAATGGAGGTTAGGAGGTATTTATATTACTTGATAATGGGCCACTTGGACTCTAATCTCTAATTCTAGTAAAGGATAACAAAGCCCAAAAGTAAAGGAATCAAAACATAACTCTCAACAGTAAGCATGGCAAGAAAAGAAACAAAGCAAGGTATCTGTGGTGCTAAAGGAAAAAAAAAGGCTTTATTTCAATGATCAACTATCTGATATGATGGACTGCGGTCAGGTGATAGATTCAAAATCCAATCAGGTGATAGATAAATAAATTCCATCAGAGGCAGATAAAATTGCTACTTTGACAAATCCCCTGACTCGCATACGTACTCAATGGGATCACCAGCATGCTTTGGATGACAGAAAGACCACAATCAGTTGAAGAATTATACATAAAATACTAACACTTTGCTGAAGAATAAGGAAAACACCTTTTGAACAACATATTACTAGATTTCATTCGAAAAAAATCCTATCTGTAGCTATGATTCCGTGTGTAAGGTTATTTCCAGGGATGAAGAAGCAATTCACACTCGGAATATTTCTAAAACGACCTTATGAAGGCAACTTGGGTGTTAAGTACCGGCACATATAGAGATGGGGAGAAAGAACTTTGACCCCGATCAAAGGATAATACAACAAGAAATCACAAACATTGAAACCACAAGGGTAATAGTTCGATGTAACTATGTTGTTCAACAGCTTTGACTACATAGAGTTATCACGCTATGTACACACAAATAAACAAAAAATGGAACCACAAACATGATCAGAGATAAAACATATCATGCTGGGACAAGTCTGATTGTTGAAATATGTGGCATCTCTAGATTACTTAGGCATGTCAAGCACTTTTGCTAATTTTGAATTTTTTTAATAGGTAAATGAATAAGAGGAGAAGGAAGAGTAACATCAAACAAGGGATATTTTCATGAAAATAGAGCATGATTAAGCATGATGTATGATATTTAACCAGAAAAAAGGAAATCAAACAAAACCTCTCCTTGAACTTACAGCAGAATTCACATTCACTATGCGACTGGGGGAACCTCTAATGAGTGACGGCAAAAGCAGCAGTGATAGCAGCGCAGGAGACAAATGATTTACTTGCATATGCTGTTCATAACCATCCTTTGAAAACTTTTGTGGTCCTACAACAACAAAGAAACATCATATAATACAAGAAGAAATTCTAATAAGTAGCTTATGAAGATAAACGATGAAAACAAATAGGTAAATATTGCTAAGTGACCGAGAGAGAGAAGCACAAATGTCATAGATGATTCATCAAAGTAAAAGCAGTTATGAGGCAGAGTCAAACAAATAAAAATTGCAAAAGGACGCATGATGAAAAGTAACTTTGCCATCAATCTAAGATCACAATTTCAAGGAATAACGCTAAAATTTTGCTACATCTTTCCATAACAACAACTACATTTCCTTTCAGAACGTGCCCCAAAAGAGCTACTTGCCACAACCTAGGGATCCAGGATAGAATGGTTCAAACATACATACTAACCTTCCCCACCCCATCCCTACTTTATCAGTTTGGATGCATATTCCAACAAGCTGGGCAAACATGAAAAGATCATTACTGAGCCAAGTTTCCCTCTTACCTTTCAAAAAGAATGTATATCCTGGAATCATCTAAAAATTTCTGTCAGGTTATCAGGTTTTCCTACATGATCATATGACAACTGATATATTCCATTTCACATTAGAAGAGATTATGGAGCTTATAATACTAGTAATTGTATAGCACTTGAAACAAGGTTAGTACTGTCAATGTGTTGGACTTTCAAGCACCTATTATCTATAAATTGCTTGCATATTTAACGGCTTCTCACATTCTTTTGGGGTACTCTTACATTCTTTTGGGTATCACACATTGGTGCCTCATTCAAAAGATGAAAGCGAACCTTATAACCAACAAGGCCTAAGAGGCTAAGAGCTCTGTCTGGAAGCTCTTGAATGGAGATAACTACTATATGGATGAACTTTTGCCTTTTTTCGCATGATTATGTTTGCTGTTCAGAGAGAAGGGACTTCCATTAAAAAAATGCATTAGACACTATAGAAATGTAATTTTAACTGAACTAACAATTTAGATGGACAACTCTGTTGAAATGACAACTGTAATGAGCAGGGGATTTAACGAATTATAGGTTATAAGAATGAATAAAAAGGATACTGGGGATTTGGTATAAACTGTCATATAGTTGGTCGATGGATTTTTTCCTGGGTTGCACATGGATCCCAGTAAAATGCCCCTGGAGGTAATGCCTAGAGATCCTTCAAAAGATTGGTAGTTTCATTATGATTACAATGACGAACAAACCCTACTCTAAACTGAGAACTAAAACAGATTGCTAGGATGTTTATGAACACATTCACAATAAATACATCAAGCTACAGGCATGTGGCTTCCACAAGCCTCCAACTATTAGAATTTAGCTCCACTAACACTATAGAAACAAACCTTGCTGGCATATTAGTATATTACCATGAGTACTCAGTGCAGAAAACAGTTGGAGCTGCGCATGGGTACAGATTTTTGGATAGTATTTACAACCAAGCAGAAGCTACAACTAGGTATACAGAATGGCAGGGGATGCATCTGTCTGTTATCAGCTTCCAGGCTGGATGAGAGGATTCTGTAGCATTTTCACTAAAAAGAGGGTTCAAGAGGCATGCAAATAGTTTAATGTCATGGACCCCTTGTAGCATACTCCCCTATGACGGCAACTATGTGACGACAGCCCTTGAAGGAAGAAGGCTCCAGGGCGACGGTCTCTTTTACCGACTAAACCCTTATGTTTATTCGTCACCTTGGCAGTCCATGATGATTCCTATGGTGCCCTGATTTCCCATGCCAAGTTTGAGGATCTGACATGACACCATTGAACAGATAGAGGCTATTGGCGCCATGAAGAGGGAAAGGTCTATGGCGCTAGATTGACAGAATAACGGTGGCGACAGATGTTGATTCTGAGCAAAAGGAGTGTAATCATTGGCGCCCTGACACATCAACCACCTCCTTACATCCTAAGGAGAACATCCATGCATTCACATCTCCCTTAGATGCCCAATCCTAGAAGATAAGTGGAGTCAACGTCATAGCTTTAATTAGCTATTGTCGCCTCAGCTTACCAGCGCCTTCGTTTCCCATCACCACCATACAAGAGGGCAGTGTCGCCCTGACTTATCAGCGCCACACTTAGCAGCTGACGTGGACGAAGACAAATTCTGTTGCGGCTGATTGGAGAGAGATTATCAGGGACCGTACTCACTGCCAGAAGGATATTCCTGATCCCCAAACACGTGTAAATTAGAGAATTATTGTAATTTTCTCTTTATTACGTAATTGAGAGCCTATATAAGGGCTGTGAGTTGTAATCGGCAAATATCCATGAATGAATTGAAACCCTAACTTTCTCCATAGTTATCTTCTTCCTTTAGCTTCCTTAGCAGTAGCAGTAGCTAGCACTTAGCTTATTTTTCCGTCGAGACTAGCCCCGGAGCTTCACTTCCACCTCCATTTTCTCCACTCACCGTCGAAATTACTCCGGTTGAGATCCCCTATTTCACCGTAATCGGATTCGATTAGCCATCGAGACCACTCTGGTTATTCGAGTCCATTACAATTGGCTAGGACCGGCTCTAGGATGTCAAGAATCTAACTGCGAAGAAGTGGGAGATGCAAACTGAGATTGACAGCTTAAGGGGGATGGTGAAGGGCCATCAAGAGGAGCTGGACAGCGCGTTAAGACGGGCTGAGCAGGCTGAGAGGGAGTTGTCGACGTCGAGGACGTAGAGGAGCACTCTGGAGAGTCGCCTAAAAGAGATGGAGTTGGAGCTGGCAGTGAGGAAAGAGAAAGAGAAGGATGACCTGGCCAACATTCGTGCTACCCATTTTGACGACTAGGTAAACGAGTGGGTGGTGACCAAGGAAGGGGCTGACTGGATCTATGAATCTCCCAAGGGCGCCCGGCCGATGGGCTACTGGGATGTCATCCAGGCGGTCAAGGCCAAGTACCCAGATGCAGATGTGAAGTACTTCATGGACCAACTGTAAGGCTGTGACGGCATAGGACTCACTGCTACTGGCGAGGCCTACTTCCTAGCAGACGGCCCCCCGGAGACTGATCCCGGAGCTGGCGGTGTTTCCCTTTCTGGGGTCGGAGCTGGTGGTGGTTCCTCCTTGGCTGCAAGAGGTCTTGGGTTAGATTTCAACATGTCTGTTGATGACTTTGTGTCTGAAAAAGATTTCAACGGAGCCCTGGAGCAGCTTCCTTCTCTGACACAGACCACGGCAGAGTATCGCGCTCTTGTTGATGCTGGCTTCAATGAGGAGGGGGAGCTCCCTGCTTGTGGAGGCGTGGGGGAACAACTCGGGGGTGAGGATGAACGGGTCCAGATTCCACAGCAGGATGAGCCTGAAGACCCGATCCATGAGGAGCCCGTGGATCCATGAATGCTGACTTAGCTTTAGCTTCTTCTTCTCCTTATTTCTTTTCTGCACTTCTTGTATAGGTCATAGGGAAAACAGGCACTTGATGTGTCCTGAATTTTGATGTAATCCCTTTTGACTTAATGAAAATTTTAGCTTTTCTCCATTTGCAGCGTTATGTTTATAATCTGTTTCTTCAAATCTCAACTTAAGAGTTAAGGACACAACATAATAAATAATAGATAATCACCATAGCTTAACGAATTATGCAGGATAACTTAAAATATGAACCAATTACCGTCTAGTTGGAGGTATATCTCCCTGGCGGACTTATGAAGCTTGATGGTCGGCCAGTTGACGGTGTGAGCGGTTCTGGTTCCAGCATAAACATGCAGGAGCTACCCAACTTACAGTCTTCCGTTTGGGGCGACCCAAATCACGGGAAAAGTCATCCGAAGCGGGGTAGACCCGGCATACACGGGGATGGAAAGTCATCTGAGGCAAGGTAGACCCGGCTTACACAGGGATGGAAAGTCATCCGAGGCGGGGGATACCCGGCTTACACGGGGATAGAAGGTCATCTGGGGCGGGGTAGACCCGGCTCACACAGGGATGGAAACCGTTGAATGCAACGGGTGTGGGAAACCGTTGAGAACAACGGGTGAGGGAAACCATTGATAACAACGGGTGTAAGGTGAGAGGTTAAGCAAGTC
>JAOWBR010187558.1:0-10308 GCA_028571145.1 Dionaea muscipula | reverse complement strand
GATGATTTTTATTTTACGAGAGTGGAGTGCTTATCGTGCCGAAGGCACGAGTAACCGCTAGTTTAAAGAACATACCAGAACCACAAGAAGTACGAGAGTTGTATATGTGTCATATTTTTTTATCGTTCTTTCAAACTGTTTTAATTTATCGTTCTTTCAATAGTTCTCTTTTTTTTTTTTTTTTTTTTTTGACTCTTTTACTAAAATAAACAAGTCAGTTACATTAATGAAGAAAGAGAAGTATAAAATGCATCAATATGAAACGAAGCAACCCAACATAGTTGTTCTCCAACGAATCAACATATCATCTGCTAATATAAACCCAAACATGAAAATCGAAACACATCCTAACTACAATCACCAAATTGGCAGGACAACCACCAAATTCTCACTATTAGAACTTCTCCACTATATTATACAAATTAACAGTGATATATACCTAATGATGAAAGGGTTCTTACCTAATATAAAATATCAGAACTTCCTAGATTAGAACCAAAGAGATAGGCAATAGCTATATAAATATGGTAACAACAAATCTAAATCTCTATAATTATCCCGGTGAAGCATCTGTATCATTAATAGCCTTGATATGCCCCCGCAAGCGTGCACTGCTATCAGCAATGCAAAGCTTGGACCAAAGCTGGACAAACTGAGAGTAAGGTAGGGGCTTAGTAAGAAGATCGAGGAAATGTGAGACACGGTGAATGCACTCGAAGATATCTTCTCACGCACAAAGTGATAGTCCAGTGTAATATGCGTCATTCGGAAATGAAAGACAAGGTAAGCATAGAAGAGCGTAGCACCAAGATTATCACAGAAGAGGTGAGGAGGCCGAGGGAGAGAAACTCGGAGCTCGCCAAGAAGATTGCATATCCAAGCGAGATCAATTGTGGCGGATGCAATGGATCGATATTCAACCTCTGTGGAAGAGCGAGCAACAGTGCGCTGCTTTTTAGAGCACCAGGAGATGGGATTGCCACCAAGGTAGATGACAAATGCAGAAGTGGAAGTGAAATCATCCTTGATTCCTGCCCAGTCGGCATCCACATAGACCGTTAGAGAAAGGGTATTGGATTTTCACAAGAGGAGGCCATTAGAGGCAGTGAGTTTCATCGAGGGCGAGTGCATAAATTGAGCAAGACGATTGACAGGATGAGCAATGTCAGGTCGAGTAATACACAAATATTGAAAAGCACTGTTGGAAAATTGATATTTATGTTTTGATGATGTTAGATGTTGTTGGTAATAATGCTAGATGTTGTTGGATATATGAGAATACAAAAACAGCCAAGCCTAGAGGCAGTCTACATTAATGCAGTTGATAGTAGATGCAACCTGCACCGTTGCAGTTGATAGTAGATGCAGCCTACACCGTTGTAGTTGATAGTAGATGCAGTTGATAGTAGATGCAAGCCACACTGATGCAGTTGATAGTAGAGGCAGTCTACACAGATACAGTCGACAATAGAGGCAGTCTACACAGATGCAGTCGACAGTGAAACCAGTTCACAGTAAAACCAATCTACAGTAGAACCATTCTACAGAGAAACCAGTCTACACGGAACCAGCTGAGTCCAGAATCAGCTGAGACTAGAACCAGCTGAGATCAAAACCAGTTAAGGTTAAAACCAGCTAAGGACGATTCCAGTCAAGGGTTTTGAGTTTATCCAGGGTTCCAAAACCACTTAAGATCAACACGTGGCCTTCAATAACTATTAATATTTAATTCAATTGAAGTTTGAATTAAATTCAAATGATTTGAAGAACGTTTAAACACAGCCAAATGAAGACAAAGATTGCATGCAAAGATAGGACAATAAAACTGCAACAGCTGCAAAGCAAAATGGTCAAGGGTTCACGTGATGCATGAAGACAATGCAACGTCCTTTTCGAAAAGGGAATATCAGAAATATGAAAACCCTAGTTCTGCAAGGAAACATTTTGAAAGCATACACGAAAAGGGAAAGATGCGTAAGACCAGATCCACTTTTCGTGGGATTTCAAATCAGAAGGCTGATTCACTTAAGGACATCATTAACGATAATATTCTGATTTGTGATTATTTATACCAATACACAAATCAGAATATTAGACAGTGAGGGGGAGATGGCTCATGTTTTCGCACATCATTGAAAATCAAGTAAAAGAGCCCATAACAGATAGACCACAACTTTGAGTTGGAAAGAAAAATTCACAAGTGCTCAAGGATCATTGTAACTAGATCCAACCACATCAACATGAGAACTTGTTTGTATCTTAACCAACAGTTGAAGCAGTGAAGCTGCGAAGAACTGTGATATACGGGTATTCACCCCTACTTTCGTGAACATGAATTTTTTATTTTTTATTTTTTTAAAATTTTGACCAAATATTAATTATCGCAGGTATAAAGAGCATATACAATATTATTGCAACAAACAAGGAAGCCAAACGGGGTGGTCTAAGTGTTATTCAGTATGCATTGTCTGAATTAACCAGTAAAGGGTACCATTATGATTTTCTCACAAATCCAAACACCAATGAAATCACAGATATTATTTGGGCTCATCCTCAATGTCTAGAATTATATGTGATTTTTCCGACTGTGTTAGTAATGGATGCCACCTACAAGACCAATGAGTATCGATTACCACTTTTGGAGATTGTGGGTATCACATCCACTTTGAAAACTTTTTCACTCATGTTTGCATATCTTAGTAATGAGAAAAAAGAACGAGTGATATGGGCTCTCAATACGTTAAAGAATTGGATGCATGCAAAGAGGGCAATTATGCCATCGGTTATTGTATCAGATCGGGATCTAGCACTTGTGGGTGCAATTGATGCATGTTTTCCTATGGCACGCCACATCCTTTGCATTTGGCATATTAATCAGAATATAGTGAAGAATTGCAGCCCTATGCTAGGCCCTGAATTTAAAAGTTTTCTCGCATCATGGCACAAACTTTATATGTCATCGACAGAGGCTGATTATGATCGGAGGTGGAATATTCTTTGTACGGTGTATGGACATCATTCTCCCGTCATAGAATATCTTGAAAGTACATGGATGCGGTACAAAGAGCGATTTGTTGCAGCTTGGGTAAATACTTATATGCATTTTGGCAGCACTTCCAGTCAAAGGTACAAATTTTACTTAACATTTTATTTTACTTTTATTTCAGTATGTTTTTCAGTATACATTTTATTTATCATTTTATTTTACTATTTTTTCAATAAACTTTTTTATTGTAGGGTGGAGTCAGCTCATGCCATGCTAAAGAGACATTTAGGAGGGGATACTATGTCATCTTTAGAAACTTCCGTGTTGAAAATAGACGATATGTTAAAAATGCAGATCGGAACAATCAAGCAGTCATTTGAGATGTCTATCAATAAGCCACGCCACACGCATGTGGAAGAACCTCTTTATGCAGCTATAAGATGTCATGTTTCATTACAGGCATTGGATTTTATCGATTGTCATCTGCAATGCATTCATGATGTCTCCCCTAACCTGTTCGGTCATTGTGATTGTATAATCAAAATGACACATGGGTTGCCATGTATGTATGATCTTGCATATTATCGCCATCATTCAATTCCAATTCCTCTAAGTGATATCAATACTCATTGAAAAAGGTTGTCCATACATGCTGAACCAAGAGCCGATATTGAGGAGATAGTTCCAAACCAGTAAGATCATAGCACACTTCGAACTCCCGCATACAACACAATAGGTCGCGCTGCAGATACTAATAAATTAAATTTTATTCAACATTATAAATATTTTGATATTTTTATCGATATATTCTTTCTATATTTTGGAGGTAGAAATGAGCAAAATCCACATCCCATATGTTTTTGTTTGAAGTGGTATAAAATAAGATTGTCTGTTCGCAACACTAAAAGAAAGAGCTATCCATTTCGGCCCTAGCACACTCAAAAAATCATTATCCAATATTCTCCGATTTTTTTTCATTGCCACTGTTGCTTTTCTTTCTGCTCCATTCTCTCTCCCCTCTCTGTTTCCTTTTTCCTGCCAGTGAAGGTAGACACCGGAGATGACCGCGAGCTACGACCCCGGCACGCGACGCCGGAGATGCCCGCCTACGTGATGGTTGTTGTTATAGGCTATAGCTGGGCTTATGCATTTGATTAGGGATTCTCTTAAGGGTTACCCTTCATCTAACTGCATTCCTCTCAAAACAGGCTGAGGCTGCGACCACAACCGCAATTCCTTACTGCTCCTCTCCTTGCCGCCACTGTGAAGGTGTTGAGCACAGAAATGATGGCGACGATGACCTAATTTGATCACTTGAGGATGGAAACAATAGCAGCGTTCCGGTTCTTTCTCCAATCTGTGAGAAATCAATGCAAGAAAGGGTTCAGAAACCTCGAGCAACCCTGCAATCTCTTCCGTGAATTGACAACTGGTGGCTTCCCTTTACCTTCCATTGATGATTTCAATCATCTCCTCGCAGCAATAGCTAAAATGAAGGAGTACTTTATGGTCGTCAAACTCTCTCGTTACTTGGAGATTTCCTTGGGTGTTCGCCCCAACCACTGCTCCCTCTCAATCCTCGTGAATTGTTATTCTCACCTAGACTGCCTCGATCTTGGGTTGTCTTTGATGGGCAAGATGATGAAGCTCGGATGGGAACCCGACGGTGTGACTTACAATACTTTGCTCAATGGTCTCATTGCTAATGGAAGGTGGAGACAGATGGCTGAGCTGGTTGACAAGATTATGGTGGACGGGTTTAGCCCCGATTTGGTTACCTATGGTACCTTGGTGAAATGGTTAGGCCGACGTGGGGAGGTTGCTGATGTGATTTATTTGATTCCGAAAATGGATGGTCGGCTTGATGTAGTCATATATAGCATGATCCTGGACGGCCTTTGCAAGAAGAACCTAATGCCCGAGGCTCTAGGCCTTTCCTTGGCGATGATAGATAGAGGAATTCTACCTCGTATCAATATTTGCACATCGTTGGTTCGATGTTTATGCAAGTTAGGCCGGTGGAAAGATGGCAAACTACTTCTAAATAAGATATCAACAAGCTACGCGGCACCTAATATCAAAGGATTCAGTATGCTGGTCGACTGGTTCTTCAAGGAAAGGATGATTGAGCAAGCGGAATATGTGGTCGAGCTCATGAGAGATAGAGGTAAGGTTTCTGATATATACCATCACTTACACTACTCGTATGGATGGATGTTATTTGCATGGCCAAGTACAAAAAGACATTGAGATTACTTGAACTTATGGCAGGAAATGGTTGTCAACCTGATCTTGTTAGCTACAACATCTTGATCAATGGATATTGCAAGATTCAAAAGATAGATAAGGCCCTTAATCTGTTTCAAGAAATTTGTCGAAGAGGATTGACTCCTAACACCGTTACATATTCCATTCTTTTAGATGGGTTGTTCAAGGCAAATAGACCTCAACGTGCAAAAGTATTATTGAAGGATATGCTAGCTCATGGACAGTCTCCAGACGTAGTCACACTTGCTACTTTGTTAGAAGGTCTATGCAATAGGGGCCAACTTTCCGACGCATTTTTTGTGCTTACAAAACTTGAAAAGAGGGGATTTCCCCTTAATATTGTGGTTTACAATGTTATCATCAACGTCTTGTGGAGTGGTGGCCGGATAAAAGAAGTCAGGGAACGGTTTGCTGAGCTATTTGCTAAGAACATATCACCTACTGGCCACACATATACTATTATGGTAGATGGTTTATGCAAACATGACCTACATGGAGATGCAATTGACTTGCTAGAAGATATGGTAGAGAGTGGCTGCACTTCCAATGGTGCACCATATTGGGTATTAGCTCACCATGTCCATGAAAAGTGTAAGAGAGGCCTCACTATAGGGGCATTGGATGCCGCCAAATTACACAGCCTGTTGGTTCATGTTTGAGTAGATGACTCTTTTAAATCATTGATTATGAAGTATTTACGGCACAAGCATGCGTCTAGTACTAGCTGTTGGACGTCACCTGTCTAGTTTTTGCCAAACCAGTGTCTTTCTGTTTTGCGTCTAGTACAAGCATGCAAATTCTTGGGAGTTGTTACGGTATAAAACATTTTTTCAGAGGCCGTTTAGTGCATATTTCAAATTTCATAATGGTATTACTTTTCCCCCTATTTGGTACTGTCAACCAACTTGTTGGTCAGAAAGCTGCAAAGTACCTGATAAGTTCATGCATACTAGTTGTAGTAGAATGGGTTTTTACCCAATATGAATGCCTTTGATACTCCGCAGCTCTGCAGTATACGTTATAACTATTTTCTCTTATCTCGAGGAAACAGGCTTTGTCCTGCTCTCTCAACAGTGTTGATATTGCATTTGTAAGTCTTTATTTCTTTATTTATCATGGAACTGTATGTGTTTGTTTGTGTTACCTTGATGAGTACTAATAATGTACTGAAATTTAGATTTGTAGCCAAAGCTGCTCGGAAATAATGGACGTTTTCATCTTAGATGGCCTACTTTACCCTTTTGGGACTAATCAAGAAATGGATATGAAATTCTTAGAGTATCCTTATCAGGATAGCCAAATTTTTCACCAAATTAACCCATAAAATTCACTTTCTCTACTTTAATTATCCACTTTTTAAAATCTCACAAAATTAGGCTCTCTACTTTAGCTAGTCAAATTAAAATAATTTTTTTTTTCTTCCAAATTAACTCACACAAACACACACAAAAACAAAAAAAAAAAAGGCTAGTGAATAGTACCTCGCCAAATTAGGTGAGGTACTGTTCATCAACTTGAAATTCGGCAAATTAGCGCACGGTTTGGCGAGGCTGATAAAGGAAGTTTTTTGTGTTTTTTCGTTTTTCTGCCTAGCTATTTTAACTGTTTGGCTATTTTAGCAAGCCACGTAAAGATGCTCTTAGTGTTAGAGCAATTGTAAGTTTGCTATACACTTTTATTTTCCTTTCTTCTTTTCCTGCTTGCCTGATGCTTAGCTCTTAATATTTTGTCCAGAGAACACTCTCTCTTTAATTCTGCACATTATGACTGCAACTGTTGGAATGATCACCAGAAAATATTCCCTCTTTATGTCTCCATCTGTTATGAGAAAAGATATGAAAATAGCTCTAGTACTCGGTAAATTACTTGTTTATGAGTTCCACACTGTTACATTGATGTGCTGTGTTTCCTGTTTGAGAGATGTAATAGGTTACGAGCCTGTTTGAGGTGCTTCAAAAGTAATGAATTGTATGGCGGTGGGCAATGCGTTGAAACATATTCGTGCAAATCGCTTATTCGCTTTGGAAGTGTTTTCCTACCACCACAGTTGATGCTATGCTATTAGTTTTTATTTTATTTTTGTGATAATGTGAGAAAACGTAACTGCCATCACTTGGATGCACATTGGGTAAACTCAACCCATGCTCCAGTTGATGCTAGTGTTATGCAGTTTGTTGGGCTTTGGCAGACCTAGGCATATAAGTTTGAAGGTACGTGTTGTTGTAAGTTTATGAGTCCGTCTATATCAATTCAATTACAGTTATTCTCCTTTCTTGTGAGCCAAAAATTGTAATTGCTTTCCTTTCATTCAACCTCTCTCTCAATATATGTCCATTAGAGTACTCAGAATGAGTTCAGAGTTCAGGAAGCAATAGCTCTTATGGGTTGGGTGCTGTGCAAGTTGGAAGTGCTTTTTTTTTCTTTTCTTTTCTCCAACTTCGGTATGGTTAGTTGTGTAAATGTCGAGTAATTACTGTTGGCCCATTTATCAATATTTTTGTAGGATACTAGTTAGTTGATTATTCATGGGTATGTACACTCTTTGCTAGTGCGCTGTGAAGAGGCTGCTTAGTTGACATTATCAGCATCTGAGAAGTGAAGTTTGTGTAGTTTACTGCATTTCCTGACATTTTTTGTTCTTCATTTTTGGTTTGCTCTTTTTGATGATATTATCTGTCTTAACTTGGTTACGTTCTTTCTTTTAGTTATTCCTCTTTAGGGATCATTGTTCAAGTATTGGTTCTACTGAGGCAAGGATCTGGAAATTTGTTGTGACTTTCTTGATCTTTTTTTTTTTTTTTTTTTGGGATCACCATAATTGAGACAACAAACGAGGTAAATGTTGTGAGGTATGTTCGTGTCACACTCTACTAATGACGTTGGATGAAAATTGCTTGCTTGATTTACTGGGTAACTATATTATGAGGTACAATCTGTTGGAGGTCATTGGTGTTAGATGTTTTTTGTCACTCTCAATATCGAGTAATCTAGTAAAAGGAAGCCCGTAGCATTACTTTGATACCCTTTTTGTTTAAAACTTTATCATCTATTCCCCCACCCCTCAATAGTAATCTAGTAAAAGGAAGCTTGTAGGATTACTTCGGTTGATTAGTTGACTTAATGTGACAACCTTCATCTGACTGCTACTAGCAACTGCCTAATTTAGGGTATTAGGGTGTACATGTGGATATATTAGTAGTTTGTTACAATAGCCCAACAACTGCTAGTAATATATATAAGGGACTGTACTGTACTCTTGAAAAATATACGACAGACTTCTCTTCTTCTTCCTGTCTTCTCTTCTTCCATGGCTGCCACTCACAGGCTCGATATGGTATCAGAGCAGTGAATCCAGCGATTTTGCCTGATTTCTTATGGCAAGCCATTGTCTACTCTCTCTTCCTCTTCCCTCTCTAGATTTTCTTGTACATGGCGACAATTTCTTCAACAAGTGATTCTGTTTCTGGAGAACACACTGTCGTACCTCGCTCCGCCATTGATGAACCTTCAAATCTGTACTTCCTTCATCATTCTGACAGTCCTAGTTTGGTCCTCGTCTCGCAACAGCTCACCGGTGAGAATTACACTGCGTGGAGTCGTGCGATGTTGATTGTGCTCTCTATGAAGAACAAATTAGGGTTTGTTGATGGCTCAATCGCATACCCTAAAGACACAGAGGTTGATTTGCTTAATTCCTGGATCCGCAACAACAATATGGTCATCTCTTAGATCTTGAATTCTATTTCGAAGGAGATTTCTTCCAGCGTGATTTTCACCACCTCTGCTAGGGAAATTTGGCTAGATTTGAAGGACAGATTCCAGCAGAGCAACAGACCTAGAATTTTTCAGCTCAAGCGAGAATTGATGAATTTCCGTCAAGATCAGAGCAGTGTCAGCATCTACTTCACTAAGCTGAAAACTATTTGGGAAGAATTGAGCAATTATTGACCAAATTGTTCTTGTGGAAAGTGCTCGTGTGGTGGAGTAAAGAAACTGAATGAACATCATCAAATGGAGTACATAATGTCCTTCCTGATGGGCCTGGACGATTCCTTTTCCCAAGTTCGTGGTCAATTGCTTCTCATGGATCCCTTTCCTGCCATTAACCGTGTTTTCTCCCTGGTAGTTCAAGAAGAACAACAAAGGAGGATTATTCCTGCCTTTGATCTAGGCAATTCCACTGGCCTGGGTCTGCGTTTTTCTGGGTTATCCCCCTGTTGTGAAGGGTTACAAGTTCTATGATATAGAGACCAAACAAGTGTTTATTTCCCGAGATGTGTTTCATGAGGAGTGATACTCCCGAAAAAATCCCAAGAGAGATCACCAAAGTCCCGGGGACCGGGTCCGAGAGGTCCGGCTTGGAGAGGATCCGGTCGGCTCGGGGGAGAAGTGTTTGTTGTTGAGGAGGGCAATCACGATGACCTGAAACGGACAAATAAACCCGTCAGAGGGTACCTCGAGGTGTTAGCTCGGGGAAACCGCTCCGATGCTAAAGTTAGCAGGTGAAGAAGATGGTGAAAACCCCCTAGCAAGAGGCTGCCGGGCAAGGATCCCGGGCAAGACAACCCCGGGCAAGGAACCGGGCAAGCAGTCAAGGGTTGTCTTAGGGAGAGGAGGTCCCGGGCAGGCTAATCCGGGCAAGGATCCCGAGCAGGGGTCCGGGCAAGTTCTCCGGGTAAGCTAGGGGAGGTAGGAAAGCTAAAGTGGTAAATGAGAGGGTAGATACGCGTACCTGAAACCTTGGGGGGTATGCCGCTATTTATAGGGGTTTAGAAGGTGATGAAATTACCAAAAAGGCCCTGGCCGGACAAGCCAACCGGTAGACCCGGCAAAATTTAATCCGAACCGCAAATCCGACCTAACCCACTCGCAAACCGAACCAATCCGAACCGAAATTAGATCATCCAAATAATCCGAACCCGAATCAATCCGAAACCGAAGTTAGACAAATAATCCGAACCGAAAACAATCCGAAACCCGAACCGACCCGACCCGTAATCCGATAACCCGCAACCAAAAGCAACCCGCAACCCGAAAAATCCGAACCGAAGTGA
>JAOWBR010187547.1:0-10309 GCA_028571145.1 Dionaea muscipula | reverse complement strand
AGATCACCCGGGCAGGTCACCCGGGCAGATCACCCTTGGCCAGCAAGGCTGGCCAAGAAATGGCTAAGTGTTGGAGCCCGGGCTGATCACCCGGGTAGGTCACCCGGACTGATCACCCAGGCAGATCACTCCTGCCTGTCGGAGAAAGCCATTTGAATGGCTAAGGCACTGAGTCAGGCTGATCACCTGGGCTAATCATCCTGCCCAGAATCGGGCCGTTCGTCGTCGAATCGATACCCCCACAAACCCGGTCGCCTCCCGTGTTCTTTTGTCCACGTGTCTAGGGGATTTTTTTCCGTATATCACCCATCTTATTTCTCTCTCATCAATTGTTATTGTCATTTTTACATTTTTAATACTTTTTATTTAAATTAAAAAAAAAGATGGAATCATTTTATACAAAAAGAACGATTCCATCTCAAAAATTGCTCCAACCTCATTATCCCTCTTAATGTAGGGGTAATTTTCCCTCGACACGTGGACAAAAAAATCAAACTCGACAAGGCGGTTTTCCCGATGTTTCCAGGTCCCTGCCCGACGACCCTGCTCGGAGCGTCTGTCCAGAGAGGTCTGCCTGGCGACCATGCCCAGACGTTTCTACTCGGCGACCCTGCCCGGTCAACAATATTTGGCTATCTGTCTTTCCCATGGATATTTGGATAATTTCACAATCATTCCACCCTAATAAATACCCTTAATCCCCAATTACTAAGGCACATTCTCTCTTTTGCATCAATTACTTTCTCTCTCTTCCTAGCAAAATTTTACTAAAAACCCTGCTCGGATTACCTTGCCAGGCCAGTCTGTCCGGTCTACCCTCCGGCCAGTCTATCCGGTCTACCCTGTTCGGCCAGTCTACCCGATCACCTTGCCCGACTCTCTCCTTCTAGGGAGCTTCCTCATTATCTTCACGTATTGACTTAAGTATCGGAACGATTTCCCCGAACTCATACCTCGAGGTACCCTCTGACGAGTTTGTTCGTCCGTTTCAGGTCATCGGAGTTATCTCTCTCAGGCTCTCAGCATCTGACACTCCTCTTCCAAGTCGATCGAATCTTTTTCTAGCCGGATCTCTCAGACCGGGCTCTCAGGACTTTGATATTTGCCCCTGGGACTTTCTAAGTGCAACAATTTCCTGACACATAGCAGGTGTAACAGAAATAAATTTGGAAAAAAAAAATTAAAGTTGCTCTTATATATTCCACCAACCTACACCAAAACCCACACCACTAATATGGCAAAAAATAAAACATATATATATATATATATTGCCAAAAGGGGAGGAAAAAAAAATTCTAAATATCAATGTGGAAAACTAACACATATACAACATATATAGTCAACATGCCACCCCATGACTAATCTTTCTACAACAACCAATTTTTTCCCCGCTTTGCAACAGTGAGGGACAATGGGAAAGGAAAATCATTAACCTAACACATGAGATGAATGTGATGGGAATAGGCTATGAGAGGCGCTAAACCCACGCAAGAATTTTTGCCCCCATGGCTGGTGTGATCTTCCCATCTCATCTTACAATTGACGGACTAGATCATACCAGGGAGCTCAAAGCTCTTCCAAACTCCAACTCGGCATAGAAATGGATCGAGAGCTATATGTTATTATAATTGCAAAGAAAAAGAACAGGTATATTTCGGACACCTGATCTATCCTCAACTAATATATCTTTAATAAACAAATTAATAAATCTTAATGAAACAATATTTGAGTATGGTGTCAAAAAAAAAAATTAATACAAATTAATAAACTCGATCAGTGAAGATGATAGTTTAATTATAAAGTATACCGTATGGATCTTTGTTACTTATTATTTTGTTTCGCACTAAAAGAACACTCAGATTTTAACGGTACAAACAAGTATTTGAAAACGTGAACGTGATAAACAACAAAGAGCGATGTTTGGAACTAACAAATTAAGCATAATCAAATCAGAGTACAATCTCTCTCTCTTTTTTCAGTGACATATGATAGCATAAAGCAAAAGAATCCTTCGGACAACTACAACGGGAAATATCAGAGAGACATGAAGGAAAGCAGTACATCATTATCTAAGGCCAAAGAGAGAAACTCCCCTTTACACAAAGTTCTATCCTATTTTATCTCTGCATCCTCACAAACATCAAACATTTCTTTTTCCATTATTTGTCAAGCAAAGGCCTATTGAACACTGGGTTAAAACACAACGACAAACACAGACTCTAAACCTTGGATTCTAACAAAATTGATGATATCCAGAGATTTCATGAGCTACATATCACAATATGAATCTTGCAGTGGCTTCCCCCGTTTTCACTTGATATTCAACAATACACTACTTGAAGCACCTAGTCCCACCCACCTTATAAGAAGCTTAATGTAAGATTGGGTTCGACTAAAGCAAATCAACGGAATCGAGAGGTTAGCTCACACGGGCAGCTTGACTGTACACTCACTCGGAAACCAGTCAGGTTTGAACCCAGAATCCCATTTGCAGATATCACAAGAGGGGAACTAATCTCTTTTCTCACAACAGAAATGATATCAACAAAAACAATGGTATGCTCGGACAGACATGATAAGGTTAGATTCGTTAGAACAAACAAGTGATGAATCAAAAGCTCACGGTGTGAAGTATTAGATTCAGCAATGACATTTCACTCTTGTATGGTAATACTAATGTACAGTGAAACAGCTATGGAAAAGGGGATCTAGTTTTACAGGCTGTGGGTTACTCATTACTCGAAAGGTTTGTGCAGTTACAATTACTTCTTAGAGTCACGAAGATTCTTTTTCTGTTTTTGGCACAAGAGGTTCCAACTGCATTACCCGTCAGTTCCCATCTCCTAGACCATTCACTCTCTTGACCACCATAACTATTCATATTACAAATCGAATCCGACAATGCTAACAATGATCTTCACTAAGAGGTGTAAATTAAGTAAGGTGGAGTTTACCAGGCAGAGAAGTCTCTGAATTCCCCTGCTGAGGCACCATGTTTCCTCTTCTTCCCTGCAACATTTGGAATGGTATTATCAGCTGCAATAGATTGAGCCTGAGCATTCCTAGCTTTTAAGTACTTTCCGACACCACCACCGCCAGCACCACCACCAGTCTCAACTGTTCCGCTCCCAGGATTGCTGTACCATGATCCCACCTTCTCCTGTGAATAACATGAAACATAAGACAGTATTATTATATTCCTCCCATATTGAAGAAATAAGAGAAAAAATAATGGTCGACTACAGAGAGCTAAGATGCCAACATTTTCTTCATCCGCTTCATCCTTCTCATCTTTGGCCTTCTCTTCCTTTTCTTCTTCATCAGGCTCCGTGTATGGATTCACGAATATTGTAACACTAGTTATCTTTATCTCCTCCTGAAGTAGCAAGAAATGGGAACAACATTGATATCAAACATCCATACAGGACAACGAAATCAAAAGAGGAAAACTAATAACTAAGGGGGAAAATCTTGAAGGAAGAATGATACAAAGCAAAGTATATAGATATTGTTAGGTATATCAAAATTAGTTGTGCCATTTTCCTTTCCAGGAATGCAGCATAGTTTTGGTATGAGTATACTCAATTTAAGAGCACTTGCTGTTAAGGAATATAGTGAACAAGAGTAAGTAGAGAAGAAATAGAAGTCTTTTTGTTGCCACCAGAAAAAAGGAAATCATCAGGCGTTTTTCCTAAATGAGAAATACTATCATCCTGATAAGCTAAATGCAAAACATCATGCAACAAATAACGGGCATATTGGACATCCAGCATTAAGAACAACTTAAACTTTAAACCAGCATGAAATAGAAGCAGCTTAGCTTCAAACTCACCAGAGGTTGGTCATTGTCATCTACGGGAACCTTCTCCATCGCTGCAAGTGTAGTCAAGGCACCAACAACCATGCCAAACACCGTGTGTTTGTAGTTCAAGTGATTTGCAGACTTGTATAGGATAAAAAATTGTGATCCGTTTGTATGGGGACCGCTGTTTGCCATACTAAGAACCCCCCTCCCAGAGTGAAGCAGTTTGGAGTTCACTTCATCTTTGAAAGGCTTGCCCCAAATTGACTCGCCCCCTCTACCTGTGCCAGTAGGATCACCACCTTGAATCATAAAATTCCTACATCAAGTTAACAATTTTGGCCTAGTCAAGAACAACAAGCAAATAGATATCACATACTTCCTTCTGAATAACAGCAGATTTAGCATTAATAATTACCGGATGCTCCTGTGAAAAGCTACACCATTGTAGTATCCACGTTCACAAAGAGTGATGAAGTTCTCACATGTCCTCGGAGTTATGTCACAATGGAGCTCGATATTTAAATCACCGTGAGTTGTATGAAGCTGCACGTACCCTTTTTTCTTAGGATTTTTCTCAACTTTAACATATTCAAAGTCATTCTTAGTAACAGGATCAAAAGCAGTGGAGGTGAAGGATCTTGAAGCAGCACCACTAGTAAAGCGGCTCTTGACCTAAGAAATAGTAAGAGTTACAAAAAGCACACACCAATAAATCAGCAGGATGAAGCACATACAAATAGGCTAAGACTTTCAACTTCGTCGACTTCCGAGATACATAAATGAGGAAGAATAACTTATATGGATTAAATCATGTTGAGTTGACGCTTCATGCAAGGAATCCGGGGAGAGAGAGAGAGAGAGAGAGAGAGAGAGAGAGAGAGAGAGAAGGCACACACTACAATAATTCCTATTCCTGCATCACTCATCTTACTATTAGACACCGTACTCGGTTGCCATGTGTGATAATGAGAAGCAGCGTCACATGATATAACAACAAATGTTGAAATATAGTTATCAGAAACCACAACAGCTGATATGTCTAACCACTGAATTAGTAGCAGGTCATATATAATTCAGTATTTGGACAAGTCAAGACACAAAACTGAACACACAAGTCAAAACTTCAAATAACTTAGTTGTAAAAATGTAATGTATTAGGAATGTCATTCCTAGCCAGGAGCAAACCTTGAGATCTAGCAATCTAATACTCCAGCACACAAATTGAATACCTCCTGCCTGCACTAGCTCTCCCTAACTACTTCAGCTACGATCCTCATATAATGAACAAAACCATGATGGTGTTTACACTGGAACAAGATGGCAGTAAGAGCCTCCGATTGTATTTATTCATAAGCTACCAAATTCTTTTCATAATGCAATAGCTATCCAGTCCACTAGTTGTCAAATCCATTTTAACACCAGCTCAATAATGAAATCATAGGCAATTAGTGTAGGATTAACAAAGGATTTGCTCCTCAAACAGGAATAGCTTGTGCATCTCGATGATATCAAGGTGAACAGGGAAATAAGGGAAAGTTTCAGGTCCATATTTTTGTTACTGGAAGAGTATGTAAGCAAGAGTCCAGAACATATTGTACATTCCAGCAGAGGTATCACTTGAGTATATAGAAGGCAGCCCAAAAGACTCGACAGCACTAACCAGCTTTGCATTCACAGGAGCTCTCTCACCAGCCATGTGCATAGCTACGCGAGCAGCAGTTTTATCAGCTGATGCTGCTTTTGCCGCAGAAGCACTTCTTCCATGCACAGAGGCCGAAGCAGCATCCACAACACTGAAAGCTGGCTTGGTTCCACCAGCTCCATTTGACTTGGTATCCTCCTTAACTCGAGATCTTGCAGCTAAAATAGCAGCTAATGCAGCAGCTCTTTCCTTCTGTGCCTTGCTTCCACCACCCCCAAGCATTGCAGTTTGCTGCCCTTTTTCAGTTCCAAGTTCATCAAGCATCTGCTTGATATCACCAGTAACATTTATGTAATAACTTGGATCTGCCTCCAGTTTCTTCTGCTCTGGAGGTAATACAACATTATTGACATGATCCATATCAAAAGAAGCGGGAACAGCCAAATGCAGATTTGTTAGCCATTTATAACTGACCTTCATCTTCGACTTTCAGGCCCTTCTTCACATGATCAAAATCATCAAGAACCTTGGTCTCAACCTCATTAGGATTCTGCAACACATTAGATACATGAGGAGAGCCTTGGGATAATTCTTTGATAAACAGTTAGCAACTTAGCAAAATAGAAGACGGTTGCCAATTAAGTGGATATATACAATATCTACTATTTACCTGGATAGTTATAAGGTCCTCCCTGGTGAATGGTTCATCAGTTAACAATTCCTTCCAATTTTTCGTTTTTAGGTTTAGCTCCTTTATTGCCTGCATTGGAAATCAAACAAAATAAATAATTGTTAACAGGCAGATTACATAACGTAAGTTGTAAAACAACCCATTTTTTCAGCTAAAGATTATAAAGGGCAAAACCTCATGAGAGAAAACATTTCCAGTAGTCTTTACAGCAACAATGTGGGTAAACTCTGTAAACACTTTGTTCAAAACAGGGCAATGATACTCCCCTAGAACAGTTAATAAAGTTAGACAATGGCAATTAAAAGATAAACGACAAAGTTAATAACTATTAAAACCCACTTTGACAATATTATATCCCATGCATCCCCACAATACAATCTCGAACCAGCAATCAACTCTGAAAGAATAACTAGCATAAAGGTGTTCAAAGAAGCCGCTGCTGATATCAAACTTCTTTCTCATGTACCTGACAGACTGCTTGGATTCAGTACACAACAATTAAATTTTACAAGACCCTATTATCCAAAGCAGAAGGCACCTAACTTCAAAACCCAGCATAATCCTAGAAAAGATTCAAGACCATGAGAGAATTTCCCACTCAATGCGGAGGATCCAAATTGACACATTTACCTTCGGAGTTCTTGTGGAAGGTAAGTGGGATTAGATCCTCCTGCTTAAGCGGCGCTCCAGTGACCGGATTCTTCCCATACTTTCTGATGTATGGTATAATATTCCTGCACCCAAGCGAATACATTAACGGACAAACAACCACTGTAACATAACCTAACATAAGCTAACGAGAAGAGCCAAACTGCAGGGGCATAAAGCAATAACTTATATCACTATTGCTGAACAAAATAATCAGAAGATCAATATCACAGAGAGTCAAGAGACCAACATGATTTCGAAGACGCTGCCATCTGCTGTGCACACCGGGTCCTCAAACGGAGTGAACGTCAGCCTGAAACAGCATGTGAAACATCACAACAACAAAAGGGAAAACACTAAACAGGTTGAACAACCAACCAACCCAAATCAAAATCAATGCAGATTCCCCTGCCCTACCACCGGAACAACAGTTTGTCAGCCAGTTTGGCTCCGAATCGAGCACAGAATAACAGAGTAAGTAAACAAATTAAACATTGGGATGCAACAGGGGGGGAGGGGGGGAGGTTTTACGCGCAGCAATAGAAGGGGAGGCGTTTGAATGGGGTGTTGAGTTCTTTCGACTTGGCGCCGCCCCATTCGGTTGCCCACTCCGTCTTCGTTATGAACATCCGATCTTTGCTGTGCTGCTTCTTCCCCATCTCTGCTCTTTGAAATAATTGTTTCCGGCTACCGAGTCACCACAGAGACGAGATTGATGCGGATGCTGCTGCTGCTGTTATAAATTAGGGGCAATTAGGGCCTCCTTCAGATTACTCCCCTCAAATCAAAAGCTCTTCTCTGCTCTGTCTGTGATTAGGGTTTTCCCGCAACAGATACTGTCCCGGCTCGTTGAGGCACCTCCACGCGGCCGGAGTTGCAGGCGGAGGAAGAAGATGAGACCCAACTGATTGGTTTGCTGTGAGAAGGCGGTGGCCGGCCGCCCATTGCGTTTTGTTTTTGTCTGATCGGCCGAGGACGATAACTCGAGTCCCATGCCGCCGCCATTGGGCTTTGTAAGAATGGATTTAAATGATTTATGGCCCATATAAAGAAGGCCGAGGTAAGATAGCCCAAACAGCTTTCCTTTTTAAAAAAAAAATAAAAATAAATAGAATTTGAGAATCGACTCCTATGTTATCAAACTTAGACCCTGTTTAGATTTGGAGAGTAGCGGAGAGGAAGGAAAGGGAATAGATATGTTTAACAAGGAAAAAGATATTAAGTGGTGAATCAAGGTTAAAAAAAAATCTATAATATAAAACTCAACGTTTTTTGAATTATAAATCACTGTTCATTCTATCCGTGAATGAATAGTGATTTATATAACCAATTATATGACGACACGCGTGAGTTATTTTCCTCTCATTCTTTGTCCTCTCCCAAAATTGTACTCGCTCTGTCACTCGGAGTCTCTTCCATTGCCGATGCATCGTCTCTTCTCCTCCATTTCAAATGCTTCGTCTCATCCATTGCAAATGCTTCCGCCTCTCGCTCGAACCAACTGCAATCGGCGACCACCATCGACCTCCCTCTCCTCTCCTCTATGAAGGACCACCTGATCTAGGGTTCTTTTCCTCGATCTCGATCTATAAGGTTCTCCGATGATGATGGTTTTGCGATTTAAACTCCCTTTCTTGCCGTCGCCGCCTCTGATGTGGCGATCTAGGGTTCCTTCCTCGCCGATCTGGGTTCGATTTCTGTTTTTTAGATTTGGGTTCACTGATGTTCTCTGTGCTTTGGACTCCCTTCTTTGCCGCCGCCGCCGCCTCTGATGTGTCGTGCTTGGCTTGCGATCTAGGGTTCCTTCCTCGTCGTCGCTGCCTCTAATTAGGCTTGCTTAGCCGGCGAGCTAGTGCTTCCTTGCTCACTGATATGGGTTCGATTCTTCTGAGGCCGCTGCCCCTCTTTTCCCCCTCTCGCTGATATTCTGCTTGATCGAAAGAAGATTCATATAGGAGGAAAAGGGGTCAATTTGTTGTTTTGTTTGTTCTTTCTCTTTTTTATTCTTTTCTTGTGGGTTAATATAATTTGGGGTCGAGGTGTTGAGCTTTTTTCTGCTGTTGCGTGATGTGGTATGCGATTACATTTGCTTCAACTTTATAATGCTTTGACTACTTTCACCAATATTCTGCTCTTTGTTCACATGACATAGAATTCATGCTCGCCTATTGCCACTTAGAGCTGGAAATTTAGGAGTTGCTCAAATAGCTGAATTCTAAGTTTGATAAGATGACTTTGATTTGTTGTTTGGTTCTTTTGGCTCATTCTCCTAAGTATTGAGGAAGAGGATTATTCACACTTGCTGCTTATATTTTTCACACTTGATTATTCACTTGGTCAGGTAAACTAACTTGCTCTATTCATAGGTAAACTCACCTATTCACACTTGATAGGTAAACTAACTTGCTCTATCCATATACACTTGATTATTCACACTTACTGCTTCAATGTAGAAGGGCAGAAGACTACTCAATTTCCAGTGTACTTCGATTTCAAGGTTCAATTCCTTTTGTTTTATTTATTTATTTATTTATTTATTTATTTTGATACTTTTTTTTTTTTGATTTTGGTTTGTTGATTTGTTAGGTTGGGTTGGGCAATAAAACAAATAAGTTGGGTTCTTTGTTAGGCATAATCCAAGTTGGGTACTCCCTTTCTCTGAGATTGGGGCTAAAGCAGGTATGTCCTGCTCCCACCTCCCCTATTTTGTGTAGAGTATTGAGTAAATTATGCAGTGTTCGTAGCATTTGGGATGCTATTAAATCTACTGTATATGCACGATACCTTTTTTTTTATTATTGTTTGGCAAGTTTTTATTGTTCTATCATAGAGGAAGACTTACCATTAGCATGATGCATTTTTTTCTCTTATGCAATTTCTGTAGGAGGTTGATAACAAATGTCTATTTATGTATGTGAACAGTACGCGCAGCCAAGGTTCTCAAAGTCGGATCGAATCGGTGAGCAAGCTTTGTCGTCGATGAGCCAATTATCTTCACTTTCCTCTATAATATAAATAAGGTAGGTTTTTAAATTTTTGAATATCATATAAGTGTTTGTCCTATGTGGCCTAAATAAGGCATTAATTTTTAAAAACTAAACATCTTTTGCTTGACGTTGCAAACCTTCAACTCCAAATCGTTTAAGATATTTCAGATAGAAAAAATACAATATAGACCTTTGCTTTGAAATTTCAATGCCTTAGCTTTGGCCGAGCTCTAAATTGTTGCTTGGATAAAACACGTGTTGAGTGGAGTGTCTGTTGTGGATCCCCTATACAAACTCATCATCGTGCTAAAGCTAGAGATAGCTTGGCTAATGGTGATGCTGTATTTGCTGCATTCAAGACAGTGAAGAAATCAGTGAAATTGGATGCAAGATCATCATAGGTATCAGGGTATCGATGAATCTCCTGCCCATGCGGCCAAAGTTGACAAATTCACATTCTTCAGTGAATTGTGACTTTTTTATAGATCTTTGGATTTTTTTTAATAACAATTAATGGCATTTGGATGAGCCTCTTT
>JAOWBR010187525.1:0-10310 GCA_028571145.1 Dionaea muscipula | reverse complement strand
AAACATTTTAGAAAAAAGTGGAGGCTATTTTGGCGTCCCAATAACCTGCCCCTATATATATATATATGCCAAATTAGTCTATTTATATAATTTTTTTTCTTTTTTATTTATTTCTTAGTGTTTCTACCTAAGCGGCCCTAGGCGCTAGTTGGGCGGTCGAGGGGGGCCTAACGCCTAGGCAGTCCCAGGCGGGATTTTTTCGAACACTGAAGATTTCTTTGATGTATGGCTTTTAGTCTGACAGAAAACTTGGCATTTCTGTATAGTTTAGAAAATTGTTAATAGTGCTTTCATAAACAAGGGTGTGATATCCGTTAGCGCTCCACTAGAATGCCTCTGCACTTACTTCCTTGAGTTTCCAAACATAGGTAAAGCACATGGCTTATGCATTATGAACTTTTCAAACCTCTTATGAGCTCTGTAATAAATAGATCATGCTATATTGTAGAACGACACAATGGCCTCATCACCAATCCTCTATGTGGATTGTCAAAATGATGCAGATCTCCCCAAGTGTTGTGTTAATGATGTAATCTAACCAAGTGTTTTTCCTCTTTGTCCACTTTTTTTGTCCCCAAATTACTTCCACTTTTGAAAAGTCAACACATAATTGAGCCTTAGTTTCCGATATCACCCTCAACTATTTATTAAAGTTTTATATTAATTAGGTACATTTCTTCAGAGCTAAGTAGTTGCATTTAAAGCATTATGAGGGTAATAATGAAAAATGGGCACAAAAAACCAACATTAATGCAGCTTATTGAGAAGTGTGTTTTTACCCAAATAGGAAGGACAAATGGGACAGAGGGAGTATGATTTTTACACGCTGGGCTCTTGGACACAAGTTAAGCATGGGATGATACCTATTATCAATATATGAGTTTGGAGATAGATCAGTGTTCTAAAAAGTGTGAGGCACGCCTGACAAAGTTATGGAGCCTAGGCACGTGCTTTATTTGAATGAGGCAAAACACGTAAACACGATATATATACATGCATACATTCATACGTGTATAGATATTGTAAACACTTGAAACATTTTGCTTAATTTTAACCTATTTGCCAATACAAGAATATGTAAACCAATAATTAAGTTACTAACATAAAAATATGCTTTAAAAACGGTAAAAATCCAAACCAAAAAGCGGATAGACCACAAAAAAAAAAAAAGAAGCGAAATGGCAAAAATAGAGTAAAGACCAGATTGGGGAGGAGAGGGGAAAAACAGAAAGAGAAAATCTGAAAAACGAAAGAGAAGGATACATGAGAGTGAAATAGGAAAGGAGATGGGAAGGAAAAGGTGCTACATCTAGGGCGAGGATGATGCCAACCCTGTCCCTTGCACCTGGGTACGTTCAAGGCACCCTTTTTAAAACACCGGCAGAGATAATGAAGGGGTTTAAAATTGGTCTATTTTGGTTTATTCGCTTTATCTACAAGGAGAAGCCTAATAACCTTGATATCAAAATTGGTCCTCTATCTTTCCAAAGAGATCCTTTATAAAGTACAACTAATAGTTGGCCCCTTTTCAGCTGAAGCAAGTAAAAGATTTTTATTCTTGTGTTGAACTCTTGATCAATTTCTCATAAGTTTGATTATAGTGTTTAATTTAGCTACCCTATCTAGTTTAAGCGGTGAAGCACATAGACCTAAGAATAGTAACTATCTGTTATATTTGATTGGTGAAAATTATTGCTCATCTTATTGAATTGGTTATTTTAACATTAATGGCTTGGGTTGTGCCTGTGCATCTGCAGCCGCTGACAGATGCTTATGGCCTGCTAATGCATAGAAATGGTCGGTGGGAATGGACTCTTGCCCCCGGAGTATCTCCTTCACCAAGATACCAACATGCTGCTGTGAGTCATTGTTTTCTGTATTTTGTTCTTCCAAAACAATGTTTGTTTATCAAAGTTTCTGATAAGGTAAGGATCCCCATCCAAATTTCTGAGCATGTTCTTTATATGTTCAGTATGAGTTGTAGGTTTGTCAAGGTGCTTTGCTAACTTTTCTAAGTTCATTGCCCTTCGAATTTGAAAGTTGTTTCTAAATTGTTTACGTTGTACGAAGTTTATAGCCCTTGGTAACAATTTGGCTGAACACGTTCCCATAGGATTTTATTCCATTGAATAAAGTCTATGCACGACTATACTTGGCTAATTACATGACTAATATGGAAGTTTAGTTATTATGTATGTATAGTAAATATATGGAAAATAAGAGTTGTGTATATGAAAATGCTGAGTAGCCTTATGTATGGAAATTCTGAGTTGTGGTGTTTATTACTGGCATTCCCCCTTAAATTGATTATGGTCAATGAAAAACATCAATTTGCCAACAAGAAGTTGATCCCAAGAACCAAGCAAAACCTTGGTAAAGATATCTATTGTTTGAACATTGGTGGCGATGTGCAGAAGAGTGATAGTGCGACGATCAAACTCATGATTGGAGTGACAATCAACTTCAATATGCTTTGTGCATATAAAAAATCGGTGGATGTGTGGAGTTACTTAAAGAGAGAATTAGAAATGAAGAGATTCATTGGTGAGTTAGGGTGGCGCCAATGGTTGATAAGATGAGGGAGGGACGTGTACGTTGAGCAGGTTACGTATGGAGGAGACCGTCGGATGTATTGGTTAGGCTGGTGGAGTCTATTGTGTTAGAAGGCAGGAAGAACCGAGGGCGACCAAAGAAGATTTGGAATGAAGCGATCCGGGCGGTTCTAGGCATGTTGTAACTCAACATAAAGGATGCTTTGCATCGTACGGAGTGGAAGTAGCGGATAGGTGTTGTTGATCTCACTTAGTGGACGATAGGCGTGCTGGGGGATTAGAATAAGTTACTGGGTTAGTTACCATGACCTTTAGTGGTTCGTACGTTGGTAGACTTTTTTGTTGTGCTTTGGCATTGACATTGTTGTTGATGTGGTTTTACATTACTGTGCATTATCGTACATTGGTATTCATTTGTTGGTGTTGGAAATATTTTTGCTATTGCTATTTGTTATTATATATTCATATATTTAGCTCAAACTTAATCTTTTAATTAGGTTAGAAGAGTGCGTGTTAGGTAGTCAATAGCCAATGTACTATATTTGTCGGATATTATGTGAACGTGTCTTGCGGACACGTGTGGCCAACCCCACCTAGTGGGATGAGGTCGTGTATATGATGATGTATGATGACTCATGCAAAACTGGATTAGTGGCTATCTGGATAGCACAAGTATTATCTGCATGAAATGGAGTAGGCTCTAGTTGGGGAAAACCAAGCTCCCCTAACAAGCTTCGATGTCAATCAATCTCAGGAGACAAGAGACTAGAGACAAGAGACAGGAGACAAGAGAGGATTCCTAAGAAATATGCATCAACCTGTAACAGAATGTTTACTATTGGGATAATCGGTCAAATCAACATGACTATAGAACGTCAAACAAATAGGGGAGTCCGTAGAAAAGAAAAGGCCCTGATCAGGTGCCCCGTGGAGATAACGTACAAATGCGACAAACAGGAGCTTGCATAGACTGACTCATCTGTTGAACGACAAAAGATCAGGTTGAGTAATAGTCAAGTAGTTGAGACTACCTACGAGCTCCCTGTAAATTGAGGGATTAGGAAGGTCCCCCTCATCACACTGATACTTCACATTCACCTCCAATGGTGTATCAATTGTACGCCCATCTTGAAGACTTGCTAAAGCAATCAACTTCTGTATATACTTATGTACGCCTAAGCTTGCAAAGCCTGTTTTGACCCATATAGCGAACACTTCAGCTCACAAACATTCGTCGATGGTGTAAACAACAATCTAAGAGGAGGACACATAAATTTCTTCCTTGTAAAAAAAGGAGATAAAATAATGGGAAGCCGTAGCCTGTAAGAGGCTGCCTATGGTATTTATAATTCCATAATGGACCGTTACATTGGACATAAAACTAGTTTAAAGAAGCCCAAATAACTTACAACATTCTCCATCAAACTGGACTTTAATCATGCTCAACTTGTTAGAAATAAATTCAACCCGATTCCTTGCAAAAGACTTAATCAGGATATGACCAAGCTGCTCACTTGTCTTCACATCATTTAAGCTAATTTCCCACTCTTCAGCTTCTATCTAATGAAATGATAATCAACCTCAATGTGCTTAGTATATTCATAAAAGATTGGATTCAACGTAATGCGAATGACAGACTTATTGTCGCACCATGGCTGAGCAAGCCGAGAAACAGGATGCCTCAACTCCTCGAGCAAGTGAGGGAGATAGGTAACATTGCTAGTCAAATGTGAGAGTGCACGATACTCAGATTTAGCATTAGATTTGGCGACAACTGCTTTTTCATGCTACTAGATTCTCATCAATAAAGACACAATACTTATGGTGGATCTTTGATCAAAATGTGAGCCAGTCAATCAGCATAAAAAGTCCTCTATAATTAATATAAGAATAAATCTCGACTAAGATGTTCTTTGATATACTTGAGAATATGCAAAGGCTGATTCTCAGAGGAACTCGGGATCGGACATAAACTAACTAGTCAAGTCAGGTTTTGGCAAAGAAGACAATATCAAGATGAGTGATGGTGAGATAATTTAATTTTCAGATCACCATACATCTCACCATCTTCTGGTGCAAGCTTTACTCCAAGGAGCTTAGAGATGTCACTTGATTTTGCATCCACCATACCAATATCTTGAAGTAAGTATAGAGCGTATTTTCATTAGGATAGGAATACCCCTGCTTACATTCGACCTCTTCAATCCCCAAAAAATACTTCAAAGCCCCAAAGTCATTAGTCTAAAAGTGACTCCTAAAGAAGTCCTTCTTGGAAGGATAAATAAAAAAATCACTCTCAGTCACAGTAATATCTTAGTCACAACAATATGATCCACATAAACAAGAGGGAGGATACACCTAGCATAGAGTGTCGATAAAATATTGAATGATATTTTGTTGATCTTCTTAAACCAAATTCTAGCACATCTCAAACCAAGCTCTGAGAGTTTTCTTCAGACCATATAAAGATTTCTTTGGCCCATGCACGAGAAGAAAGCGCCTCAAATAATGTTTGAGGAATCGAAACAGAGTCCAAGGTAAAGATAAAGGCTGCAATGAAGAAGAGACCCTAGTATATGATATGTGAGTAAATAACGAATTTAGTGATGCAGCTATGCGTTCCTTTAGCAGTGCGATAGGGAGATTCAGATCGAAAGGGAGAGAAGTCTCCGAATAAGAGGACGAGAAGTCGAGTGACAAGGAAGACAGTTTGGTAGGAGCCAACTTAAGCGCAGATACGAGAAGAGAATCCAATGCTACCAGAGGAAGGGCTCCCAATGAGGACCACACCAAAAGGATACACTTGTAGGATGAGTGGTTGAGGAGGAACATGTACTAGTGACATTGACCAATGCTCAATAAATTCATAACTTAAGGTAGCATGATCTGCATTGGAGAAAGATTGAGACGATTTGTCAGAAGAAGGAGAAGAATGGACAAAAGGGGTAGACTCGTTAAAAAGTAACATTTGTAGACACACAAAACTGCCGTAGATCAGGAGAATATCATTTGTAACCTTTCTGTACATGAGAGTAAGTCAGGAAGATACATCTGAAGAATTTAGGGTAAGCTTAGTAAGGTGAGGACAAATATTTCTCATATAACGAGTATGGTAAGAGAGATATGATTAGGTTAAGGCAGATATGATTAGCTATCTTAGATCGTCTTCTTTTATCATTTGTTAAGGATAGGTTTCCGAGTCTATATATAGGTTACTTTTATTTAGGTTTCTACTCACTTTTCTATCAATAAATTATTGTAGTCTTCCTTCCTCTTTTGTTTGTTTAGTTTATTTAACATGGTACTAGAGCGGGTTCTCTAAAGCCCTTCCTGATTCTGTTTCCTCGGACGCCTCTCGCCATAATGAGATCGTCCTCTTCACTGGTGTTTGAGGGCCTAATCTTGGTCAGCCATTGAGTGGGAGGGTAGAAAAGTGAATGGGGGATGATGGTTTTGTGCTTGTTGATGAAGTAAGAGTTGTTTTCCATAACTGTGAGCGTGTCTGAACAGATCGATTGTGGGATTGGCTGCGGGATCATCTTCGGGCATCTAGCCTTTGAGCATCTGACCTTCGGACATCTGACTTTGGGCATCTAACTTCCGGGCATCTGACCTTCAGGTCTGATTTGAATCTGGTGTGGCATCTGACCTTCGGGTCTGATTTGAATCTAGTTTGATTTTCATTGGCATGGGCTTCAACATCAACATCTGATTTTTTTCATTTGGTTTGCCTTTTGGGTTGGCTTCGGGTTTACATTGATGTTGACATTAAGTTCGTTTTACAGTAAAGTCACATCCTATTTTTCATTTTGTTTTCTAGGTAGCAAACTTTTATAGTCACCATATCATGATTTTGAGAGAGGATGTTAAGAGAGATGTGACTAGGTTAAGATAGATATGATTAATTTAATTATATTTATCTAACATTATCTTCTTTTATCATTTGTTAAGGATAGACTAATCTTTTATGTTTTCTAGCCTATATATATAGACTATTTTTGTTTAGGCTTCTACACTTTTCCATCAATAACAAATCGTAGTCTTCTCTCTCTTTTTGTTTATTGGGCTTATTTAACAAAGTACAACTAAAGGTACGTGATGAGAGAGGATGAAGTGGGTGTAGGGAGGGTTAAGGTTTTTTGTGCTCTGGTACCATGTGAAAAAGGAGATTAAGAAGCCACAACGTAAGGATTTAGGGTCAAGTTTGGTGAGGTGAGGGCGGATATCCCGAACATAGCAAGTGCAACCAAAAATATGCAAGGGAAGAGGATGAAGAGAGGTATCGGAGAAAAGAGCACATAAGGGAATCTCTCCTTGCAGAACAGAGAATGGCATACGGTTGATCAGATAGGTAGCAGTTAAAACTGCTTCACTCCAAAACATTTTTGGCACACTCATGCCGAACATCAAAGTTCGGGTAACCTCTAAGAGATGGCAGTTTTTGCATTCAGCAACACCATTCTGTGGCGGTGTATCAGGACAAGAGGATTCATATAAAATACCATGGGTAGTCATAAAGGTAGCGGAGGAGGATGAAAAGTATTCACGGGCATTATCACTCCGGAAAGTGCGGATTGACATAGAAAATTGTGTTTGAATTTCAGCATAAAAGGCAGAAAAGATGGAAAATAACTCTGAACGATTTTTCATTAAGAACAACCATGCCATTCGTGAGTAATCGTCTACAAAGGACACAAAATAACAAAAACATGCCTTAAACTCGACTGGACAGGGACCCCAAATATCAGAATGTACCAACGCAAAAGGAGCACATGCTCGTTGATGGACGCGAGGCGTATAGGATACTCTATGGTGTTTAGCAAACTGACACGACTCACAAAAAAGGTTGGTTACAGATTGGACCTCAGGACAGAGACACTTCAAATTGGATAGCATAGGATAACCAAGTCGACAATGAAGATCAAAGGTAGAGGTAGATATGCTGGAAAAAGCAGCGGTAGGTGACTCGGCCTCCAGCACGTAGAGTCCCCCTTACAAGCGTAGACCCTTACCAATAGTCCTCCTCGTCAAAGGATTCTGAAATACACAAGAATCACCAGAAAAATAGCATGACAACGGTGAGTGTTAGTCAAGGTACTAATAGATAAGAGGTTGACAGAAAGAGCAGGAATGTGAAGAACAGAAGACAAGGTAATAGTGGAGGTCAGAGGGACCGTCCCAATCCCTTTGATTGGGATGTACGTGCCATCAGCAATCCGAACATCCGGATAGGAGGAGGTGGGTGAATAATCATGCAAGATACCTGACGTGCCAGTCATATGATCGGAAGCACCAGTATCGATAATCCACTCACGCAGAGATGTAGAGAGATAGGCAGTTGAATGAGTAGAATGGATATGGGGTGCTGAGAAAGGCTGAGTCTGAGCTGGAGTAGAACTAGGAGGACAGTCATCTCCTGGAGTGTGAGGAGGGTCTCCCTCTGAAGAAGTTACATTGACAGACCGAGAAGTAGGAGGTCTCCCATGTAACTTAAAGCAGCGATCGCGATAATGACTTGGGGCCTTGCAATAAGAGCACGTAGGTCGGCCATCAGAAATAGTGGTGGTAGAAGTGGAAGGGCGGCCATGCAGCTGATAGCAGGTCTCGACAGTGTGTCCGGGCCGCTGACAATGAGTGCAAAATGGACGGTCACCCCCTCTACCACGACCGCGCCCACGGGTCCCACCAGAGGTAGCCAGAGCACCATGGTCACCACTAAGAAATCCAGAATCAGAAGATGACCAAATAGCTCTATTGGCCCTAGAAAAAGCCTCAGAAAGGGAAGTCTCTCTACTGGATAAAATCTGGGAACGGATAGAGTCATAAGATGGTGGTAGGGCACTCAAAAAGGACATAATGGCCAATTCTTCACGCTGCCGTCGCATGTCAGTCACACTAGCAGTAATGGGCATTAACTCATTAAACTCCTCATATGTCTTCTTGAATGAGGCAAAGAATGCACCAAGATAGGAGTCACCAAATTGAGGGCGGAAGAAGGATCGAGATACATCATAAAGTCGATTCATATTATCTTTGCCAGAATGTAAGAGAGTCAAATAATCCCAAACTTCCTTCACAGTAGCACAATGAGTCACCAATTTAGCAGTTGACGGGTCCATGGAATTAAGAAGTCGAGTGTAGAGACGGGCATCATCTCTCGTCTAAGCTTTGGCCTTAATAAGATCCTTCTCAGTACTAGGACCTGTCTCAGTCAAATGATCCTCTAATTCTATGCCCATGATATTAACGCCAACTCGACGACGCCATTGAAAATAGTTGTCCCCACTCAAGCGAACATCGGTGAGTTTAGTAGTAGCGGGAACAAATTCAGAAGAGGTCTCCATTGTAGAACTATGATCAGAAGAGCAAGAAGCAGGCTCTTTAGGTTTTGTTGTCATCTCAGTACGATACACTCACAACAAATAAAGTAAGGAGCGGGGAAGGAGGCCAGCCAGAGATAAGGAAATCGGCATAGAAAATAAGAAACCACAATAACAAACCAAGCCCACATGAAATGGGGACAACATAAAGCAAGACAAGGAGATGAAGATAGCCGAGCTGAAGATGAGAGCATACTGCCGGCGGATGGATGGTGAGAACGGCGGTGGGTGATGGGACCGCCGCCGTGAGAGGAACACCGACAGAGGGTGTACAACTACCCTAATGCAGCAGACAAGGGAGATTCAAAGAGAAAGACGGCGAGTTACAACAACAACACATGTGTAACTCGCTGCTAATGCTGGACAGCCACACAGGGCGGTCACCAGCGACGGGGGAAGGCTCCCCTGAGGTCGCCGATCAGTCAGTAGGCGAGCTGAGGTGGTAGGTCGGCCAAAGGAGCAGTGGCGGTGGTTGTTCTAGCAAGTAGAGAGGCGGTGAATATGGTTTCCAGCAGCGGCAGGGAGAGGATGAGGTTAGGACTCCATATTTTGCTCTGATACCATGTAGATTTAGTGAATAATGTTCCTTAGCCTCAATGAGAAGTTAGGTTCTTTATTTATATGTTGGGTACAAGACATACAAGGTCCAATACTACAAGGCCCAATAAGATAAAGCATGATAAGAATACTACAAGGCCCAATACACACAACAATGCCTATTGTTCCTTTAGGCATTTTGTTTTTGTGATATTATTTTGTGCTTAACTGCTTGGTTAACTTATTTACTATTTTATCTACGTCTTGGCGAACTTATTTACTATTTTGTCTTTGGTATAGGCGATATCTACTCTTAATCCACTACTATGTTGGATTTGAAATATTATTTATGCATGCGACTATATAGTTCTATCTTTCAATATAAATGTTCATATATTGCAATTATATTTTAGATGCATATATATGTTTCTAAGAAAGTGAGGCGCGCGCCAGCGCCTTGCGTCTCGGGCCTAGGCTTTAGAGACCCTAGCGCCTTAGTGCGCCTTACACCTTTGACAACACTGGTTCATCCCAGGTCACCGTTGCAAGTGCTTGTTCTTGATAAATTTGATCAAAGACAAGGCTACTTCAGATAAAGACGAAGATGAGATTGGCGAGGCAGACCAATACACTCCTATACCGGAGATTTCTCTTCATGCCATGACAGGGATCCCCTGTCTCCAACCCATGCGTGTACCTGGAATGTTAGTTACCAAATCCATCGTGTGATTCTCATTGATAGTAGTAGCACCTACGATTTTTTATCCGTTGATGTCGCAACCCAACACAAGATCATCTCCAACCATAGAGAAAATTTTGGTGTCTTTGGTGGCCAATAGAG
>JAOWBR010187514.1:0-10311 GCA_028571145.1 Dionaea muscipula | reverse complement strand
AGAGATGTGCTATCTTCCGAGTGGTGCCGTATGTCGCGCATCTAGTGGAGTCACGTGTCTTTCACCCGATGGAGCCACATGTCACTTGTCAGGCAATGGGACCCATCTACGAGCTGCGGACCCTGGTTGTGTAGGACCCACCTCTGGCTTGTGGGACCCACGTGTGGGACCCACCTCTGGCTTGTGGGACCCACGTGTGGATCCACCCTGGTCATTCGCGGTCTGCGGGCTGCGACCTGCGGGGCCCACCTGCGGCCTCTTCTTCCCTGTAGGGCCTTTGGACCTACTGTCTCTCCTAGGTTTTTTGGGTCTTTTTGATACATGATGAGCCTATTATACCTGAAAAGCCATATTATAAAAATAGGGTATTTTTACCCTGTTATCAGATCATATTAATACTCTTGGTGTGTAGTTGTGGGCTGTTAGGTTTTGCCCAAACAACAATATAATCTCATCGCGTTATCATTTATATACGTTTATTTACCGAAAAAAAATTCCTAGCAGAATGACCTTGAATTTCTGGGCTTCTTGTTTCCGCCGGCACTGGTCCACTGTTCTTGATCTGAGTTTGCGTGTTACGGAGAAACACACGAGGGAGGAGGTGTTAAAAAGAGAGAGACTATTGAGCAGGAAATAATCTCTACTGGTGGGGGAAGCAAGAGTTTAGAGTACATGCCTGGAAGAATTAAGCTTGGAATGATTACATTTTTGCTTTGATCTTAATACAAGTGCGGCTACCAGTTTATATATGCTGCAGTAGAATGCCGATTCTTAAAATTAAAGTTTATTAAGGACTTCAGTGATTCTCGACATTGAAGAGAGTTTCTGTGGGCATGATAAATACAGTGTGACCTTGAAGTCAGTAGTCAATATTCAGCAATTGGAACACTAACTACATGCTGTCAGCATATCTAAGTTTTAGTTGACCTCCATCACCATCAATAGACCCTCAAGATTACAAATCAGGCCTACCAAGGTTTAAAATCTCTTGTTCGCTTCATGGCGTAGCGTTCTTATCCCATTTTTACAAGAATTCCCCTTGTGCATCAGTATTTACTTTTACGGTTCTTGATACCTGTGTGATTTTGATGCTGGTGTGTTCTATTGTTTTTTGTTTCTCTGTGGTAATATGGAAGTGTTGGTGTTCTTGAGCTGTATCAGTAGATAGCATCCATGGTTCTTACTAGGATCAGTATTCATGTGGGTTTTTGAAGTTAAGGTACTATTGGTGGATTATCATGATATTTTGGGGAATTTCTAAATGACTTGGCATGCTTTTCCTCTACTTAATATGCCGTCATCTGTGTCAAGAATTTGGAAAACAGTTTCTGTTTTTTCGCAAGAGCTTATTTATAGCTCTTTCCTTCTGTGCTGTCTCTTGGTCTATACCATGTCATCTTCTTATTTTTTTTTCCCTGAAGGTGATGTGAAGAGGTTTTAAAGTCACTTGGTTTGCAGATGTCAGAGCAACTTCATCATTTGGCTATTCACGCTTCACATAATTGTACTTTTCTAACACCTGATCATTATTTCGACTATGCAGAAGTTGGGAGACATTTCTAGTTTTTTTGGTCTTCTATACAGCATGGGTGTCTCCGTTGGAATTTGGACTCCTCGACAAACCCATTAAAGTCCTTGCCATTGTGGATAACATTGTCAATGGGTTTTTTGCTATCGATATTATCTTGACCTTCTTTGTCGCATATCTTGATAAACAAACATACCTTCTCATCGATGATCGAAAGGGGATAGCTTGGAGGTACATTAAGACTGGTTTCATTTTTGATGTCATATCGACAACGCCTTCTGAACTTGCGCAGAAGATTGTGCCCAAGAGTATTCGATATTATGGCCTCTTCAATATGCTACGTCTATGGCGGCTTCGTAGAGTTAGTAAAATGTATGCCAGGTAATGTATTGTGTACTGAATATCGATCTTTTTCAGTTCTGCAGTTTCTTCCTTCGATTTCTGGTTTACATTTGTCAGAATACAAGTTCTCTCTGGGTATATTTTCTCACAATTTATTTAAGTTATCTTGAACACTTCTCGATAAACTGCATCTTCCTTTTTCATGTCTCTATCCTAATGTGACAAAATTCGAGTAAATTTAGAAGCTTGCTTCCTCTCCTTTTCAGTTATTGCTATTCCTCTTGTTCATCTATTGCTTTGTCAGAAACTCAATTTCTTGCATGCCAATTGGAATACAGCTTCTTTCAAAATAGAAAGAAGCTTTTTTTTTTTTCGTGTGAAATTTGTAGAGGACACCACTGCAGAGCAAACTTTGTTTAATGAGGGGCTTACATGTGAAAGATACCCACGCTTGCCCATTTTTTCTGCATGTTTATTCTTTAAGTTCAATACAGTAAGAATCTGTCTAATGTTTGCAGTCCTGGTTTCTTAGCATGAGGATACAGGAGATATTTCACCTTCTTATTGCGATTCGTTGTTTATGTTTGCAGGTTGGAAAAAAATCAGAGAGTAAACTACTTTTTTATTCGAAGTGTGAAGCTCATTTGCGTGAGTAGAAATAATTACCTCTTCTGTTAGTTGGAGGGCAGTAGTCTTGGGGATTTCTCACCAGGCCGTTGATTTCATTGTAGGTGACCCTTTTTGCAGTTCACTGTGCTGCCTGCTTTTACTATTATATTGCTGATACTTACCCTGACCCAGCAAACACGTGGCTGGCAACTCAACTTCAGGACTTCCAAAAGGCAACTTTGTGGAGACGATATGTGACTTCAATATACTGGTCCATTACCACCCTCTCAACAACAGGCTATGGGGATTTGCATCCTGTGAACCAAAGGGAAATGATATTCGGAATTCTCTACATGCTCTTCAATCTTGGGTTAACTGCTTACCTGATAGGAAACATGACCAACTTAGTTGTTCACGGGGCTAGCCGGACTAGAAGATTTGTGAGTATTCTTCATCTTGCTTTATCTTCTGTGTTCTAGATATTTGCATCTCCTGTAAATATCACTTGAATTCTCACGGTTTTTTTATTCCAAAGATGCAGTTTGCCTCTACAGGGTTCTACCTGTACCCTTGGCAACTGGAAGTCTACTCACCTGTCATGCTTATCCCTCTGTCTTCTGCATTTATTGCCTGATACTGTGAGGAGAAGAAAACTTGATTTCATTAATTGAATACGTCTACATATATAGATTACAATTAAATCAGGCAGTTTATAAAAATATGGGAAACAATTATTCTAGTAGATTTTGTGGCTTGATTGCCTCTGTCTGTTGCAGAGAAAATAAATCTTCAGTATCATCCAAATCCGATGGATTTGCTGCCGTCATCGTGGGCTTGGGCTGCTCAACAGAGTTTCCGCTCACATCCCCCCCGCAAGCTCAAAGACGGGTAGTCTCGGACCATGAGCTTGTCACGAAGAGAGACGAAAGAGAAGATAGGCAAGGGTTTAGTAAAGATGTCGGCCACCTGTTGTGAAGCCGGAACATGAGCGATCTTGAGCGCACCGGACCAGATGTGGTCACGAACAAAGTAAACATCAACACCGATATGCTTGGTTCAGCCGTGAAAGGCCAGATTGTGGTAAAGATAAATGACACTCTTGTTGTCACAAAAGAGCACAGGGGGAGAGGGCAAAGGCATGCCGAGCCGCTGCAGAAGATGGACAAACCAGATTGCTTCAGCGGCTGTTGTGGCTAGAGCATGGTATTCGGCCTCGGAATTGGACCGGGACACAATTGGCTGCTTCTTCGCACCCCAGGAAATGAAGTTGGGAATAAGATAAATAGCAAAGCCGGTGATGGACCACCGAGTGTCCGGGCATCCAGCTGGTATCCGAGAAACAACGAAGAGAAAAATGGGCGGCTCTATGAAAATGTAGGCCCATTGTAAGAGTGCCTTTCACATAGCGCAAAATTCGTTTGGCGGCTTCAAGATGAACTATAGTAGGCTGGTGGAGAAATTGACAGACGTGATTTACGACATAAGCAATATCCGGACGATTAAGCGTAAGATATTGAAGGGATCCAACCAGCCGGCGATAATAGGTGGGATCGAGCAGGAGCGCAGCACCGGTACTGGACAAATGAATACCAGCAGCTAGCGACGTCTTCATGGCTTTGCAGCCAGATAGATCAAACTTGTCAAGTAACTAAAGTGCGTACCACGTTTGGGAGAGGACCAGGCTGTTGGTTGTGCGTGAAATTTCCAGACCAAAGAACATATGTAAGAGGCTGAGATCCTTCATATCAAACATAGAGGAGAGCTGAGTGACAAGTCTGCAAAGGAAGATAGAAGAGCTGCCAGTGATAATTAAATCATCTACGTAGATGAGCAATAATATGCAATGAGAGGCTTATCGCCAAATAAAAAAGGAGAGGTTATGAGGATTGCCTTGGAAGCCAAGTTGAATGAGATAGGACGTGAATTTGTGAAACCAGGCACGGGGTGCTTGTTTTAACCCATATAGCGCCTTGTGAAGACGACAGACATGTGTTGGCCGGGAGGAGTCAACAAAGCCACTTGCTTGTTGTAGATAGAGTGTTTCACGCAAGTCGCTATGTCAAAATGCATTTTTGACGTCCAGTTGGTGAAGAGGCCATTGAAGGGAAACGACAATAGAAAGGACGAGCCGTATGGTGCCCTGCTTGACAACAAGACTAAAGGTTTCGACATAGTCGAACCCGGGCCATTGACTGTATCCCTTGGCGACAAGCCGCGCTTTATAGTGGTCGATGGTGCCATCGGCTTTAAGTTTGAGGCGATGCACCCATTTACTGCTAACCACGTTCATGGAAGGGTGATATGGAACAAGCCTCCAAGTGTTATTCTTAAGCAGAGCATGATACTCTTCCTTCATAGCATATACCCAGTGTGGGTTAGCAGCGACAACTTTATAGGTTTGTGGTTCGGGTGGAAGTCTGGAAGAGTCGAGGTGGCTCCAACCAGTGCCTGGGGAAAGGGATGGCGGGTTGCCCAAAATGCCATTGTCTTGCGTGTGCCATCTTTGCTGCGAGTGACCATGGGATGAAAATAGGAAGTAGAGTTGGACAAGGTTGTAGAAGGTGTTGTAGAGCTGGGTGATTAGTGTATTTATATGTGCTATTTCTGTGCTTTAATTATCTTTATCTAATCTAACTTACATGTCAATAAGAGCATTTTCATTCCCTATTTGATTTGAACTATCCATATAAGCACTTGGTGGAAAAAGTTATGATTTCAGGATTTAAGCAGTGTCGACAGAGATTTGGCTGAAATCGGCAATGCCGACCTCCCTATGCCCATGAACATCAAGAACCTCCGGGTACGACACCACGGACTAGGAGGGATTCTTCTGAGCTTCAAATACCATGCTCAGGGTACGACACTATGGACCATGAGCAACGTGGACATCAGGACCAAAGAAGGGCGTCGGTATGCCGACTCCATTCTAATTTGGCTTTGCTGACTCAAGGCTCCGGAATATCAAGTTTAAAGGAGCTCGAAAATTCCGAATCCAGCACATCACCTGATCACTTCGGGCTTTCAACTCAGTGAGTTGATGATTCTCAAACGAAGGATCCAGAAGAGCTTGAGCAACAAGTGATACAAATCTGATCTAGCAAAGGGAATATTTGGCAGTTGCATTCAAGTTGATATGGGTCGCTGATTTCACATAAGCATCTGATTGGAGGATTGTTAAAAAACTCTCACCAGCTCACATGGAAACGTAGACCTTAGAATCTCATCTATAAATAGGGATTGAACTGAATTGTAAAAAGGTCCTTGCATTTGCATACCTATAGCTATTGCGTGTACTCTGTTCATCTCCTTCCTCACTTGCACTGTACGTGTTTTTCAAAGTGTTACTGAGAATTGGGATTAATTCTTATGGATCTCTATTCCAACTATTGTGATTCATCTCTTGAATTCTAATTTCAACTCACTGATTGAGAATTCGAGTATTGATTCATCATCAAGTGAAGATCCAAATCAGATCTGAGATTTTCTTATGAGCGAAGTGGAGTAAAAGGGGGACTAGAGTTCCCGTGGATCGAGCAGAGCTTTCCTCTAGGGAATCCTCTTGGTGCATGTTCTGAGATCGGACGATGATCGACTCCGACGATTGAAGATTTGTATTCTGAGAATCCTAACTCTTTCTCTCATCATAATCACTTAGCTGGGTAAATTAACTTTGCGCAATTTGCTCTTAATTCAGTGAATTCTCTGTTTGTTGTGTTTTATTTCCTTTTCAATGAGCTAGACCAAGCCTAGATCTGAAATTCTTGTTTGTGCGCCTTCAACCCAATGATTTGAGGTTAGATATAATCAGATTAAGATTTGATGATTAAGTTCATCTTGAATGCACGGAGAATTACCTGTTTGATCCATTTTTCTTGCGGTGAATTTGAGTAATTTGGTTTGTCTAGTACCTATTGTAATTTGTTGAGTGTGTCTGTCAAGCACGTGACTCATCAAGGTCAATTTAGTAATTTCTTGAGGTGATCAATTCCTTAGGATAACTCTGACACATCTGTTTGGTCAGAAGTGGACCAAACTTTGACCTAGTGGGACCAAAGCCTACTCAAGACTTTGCCGACACCGTTTTCATTGGATTGGAAGTTTGTTGCTTAACTAGACCATTCTCACAAATTGTACGGTGTCGGCATTACCGACTTCGAAGCATTTGAGTAGATTGCCGTGTTAGCTATACCTATCTCGCCCACTGTTTTCTTTTACCGACTCCTTGTTATTTGTTTACCGACACCTCACAACCAACCCACCCAAACCTTTTCTTAAACTTACTTCAACTTTATTTCAAATTGAGTTAGCTAGATTTTCACATCTAACGAGTCTTTGTGGTTCGACATGACGACACCCTTTACTTACCATTTGCTACTTAGTTGTAGTTCAAGTTTGGGATAAACATTCTTTATCTTTGATCCGGTACCTGATCATTAACGACTGGTTCGATCCCGATCACTAGGCAAGGTGGTAGAAGCTGCTGCAGGATCAGACACGACAGCTGGAAGAAGACCGGATGGTGACTGGCTGGGGGCCGTCTGCGGGCTGGGTGGGGGCTGGATGCAGAGCTACTAGTGGCGGAGCTGCTTGCTGAAGTCGGCGATGGTAAATTATGGCAGAGTCGGGCTGATTGAGGTGTGGAGGTGATGAAATAGGAGAGGGCAGTAGAGGACTTTGTACTAGAGTGGGTAGGAGAGGCGGCAAGTTTGAGGCTTGCGGAGCTGCTCGGCATAGAGGTGTTTGAGATGGTACCCGAAACGGAGAACGACTCGCAGCAGGGATGGTAGGCCATTGGTAAAATGCTTCTTCATTGAAGGAGACATGGCGAGAGATATAGATTCTTCCAGTGGTTGGGTCGAGACAACGATAACCCTTGTGATGCCTAGAATAGCCGAGAAAGATACATGTAATGCTCTTGAAGTCTAATTTGCCATGGCCGAACGGTTGCATATAGAGGAAAAATAGGCAGCCGAAGACCCGGAGCAGAGAATAGTCCGGTGAGGTGCCTAGAAGGATAGTATGCGGATCTTCTCATATAAAGATTTGGACGACAATCGGTAGATAAAAAACACCACAGTAGAGAAAGCATAGGTCCAATACTCACGAGGAAGTTGAGTATGTGCAAGAAGTGTGAGTCCTGTCTCGACAATGTGCCGATGCTTCCGTTCAGCGAGCCCATTTTGCTCCGGAGTGCCCGAACAAGACATAATATGAGAAATGCCTTAATGATGGAAGTGAGACTAAAGAGCGGAGTTGACATATTCTCCGCCACCATTCGTTTGAATAACCTTGACAAGGGCATTATATTGACGGCGGATGAAATTAAGGAAGCTGATAAAGATGCTTGCCACTTCAGATTTAAATCGCATAGGGAATATCCATGAAAATCTTGAGCATTCATCAACAATAAGTAAATAATAACGATAGCCATCTATAGAAACTACCGGGGAGGGGCCCCACACATCACTATGCAAAGTCTGAAAATTAACAGTTGAATAGGAAACACGCCGTTGAAATGGCAGTTTGGATGTGTTATCTAGTTTACAACTTGAGCAAACATGCTTATTCAAGGAAGCAGACATCTTAATGGAGGAAACTAAAATCTGTAGCGCTTGAGAAGAAGGATGGCCGAGTCTAGCGTGCCATAGTCCATCATCTTCTTTATTTACTTGAAAACAAACGAAGACGGGCTGAGATGTTGTAGGTGGCTTCAGACGATAGAGGACACCGTCTCTAGGGCCTGAGAGGATGACTTTTCCGGTCTGCAAATCCTTGACAAGAAAGCCTCAAGGATAAAAGACAAAGCAACAATGATTCTGTTCAGTAGACTTGGAAACACTGAGTAAATTTTTCTTGATTTGTGGGATAATAAGTACTTTTTCTAAGATAAGGGATGGAGATAAGAGAACATTGTCAGTAGAGCTAATAGGTAATCCACAATCATTTCCAACAATAATATGATCAGATCTTGTGTAAGGTTGCATACCTGTAGTTAAGAAGGAGTCTGACGTCATATGATATGAGACCCCAGTTTTCGGGTACCAAGTATCATTTGTTTATCTGAAGGGCGGTAAATGCTTGAGCAATAGATGTAGCCGAAGAGGGAGCCTCACAAACATTTGCCTTATGGTTTGGAAAATCACATTTATAGCAATATATAGATGTGGGATCACCAGTGATGGGAGCTGCCCGTTGCTACCCTCGCCCTTGATTCCCGGAGCCACAACCACGAGTTGACGGATTACGGCCACCGCGACGAATGAAGGAGCCACGGCCAGAGGGCCGGTTGTTGGTGGGGACAAAATTAGAAGGAGTAGCAGAATCGGCAGAGGCAACCATAGCCATGGGAGAAATGTGGGGCGGTTGGTGGGCCTTAAGTCGCTGTTCGAAGTTGGTAAGAGTGGCAGCCACTGAATTTAGAGATGGGAGAAGATTGGTGAGATGGATCGCTGCAACAACAGAGTCATACTCAGTCGGAAGACCGGCAAGAATAAGGAAGATAAGGTCCGTGTCGGTGACGGGGTCACCAGTAAGAGCTAACGTGCGAGATAAGGCACGAGCTTGATGGAAATATGCAGTGACAGACTGGGCTTCCTTGGTAAGGGAATGAAGCTCGCACTTTATGCTTTGAATTCGAGAATGACTGACACTGCCATAAAGGACCTCCAAGGTAGACCAAATATCACGCACCGAATCGCAGTGAATAACCTGAAGAAGCACATCATCGGACAGGGAAGAGGCTATCCAGGCTAGAACGAGTTGATCCAGACGTAGCCAACCAGCAATTTCAGAAGAAGCAGCGGGTTTGGGGAGAGATCCATCTACAAGGCCAAGAAGGCCGTGGCAGCGAAGGACCGGCAAAACTTGCATCTTCTAGACTAGATAATTATTGGCAGCGAGTTTGGAGGAGATCTCTTGGTTAATTGATTTAACGAGGGGAAGAGAAGAGGTGGTCTCGGAGGTGGTGGCAAGGTCAGTGGGGGAAGCCATGGAAGCAGCAAAGAAGAAATGAGGGGAATGCCGAAAAAAGGTCACGGCTCTGAATACGTCTACATAAATAAATTACAATAAAATCAGGCAGTTTATAAAAATATGGGAAACTGTGGTCTAGAGTTTTCACGCAAAGTGAACTTCTATTCAAGAAACCAGGAGAAATGGTCAAAATATTTGCTTCACTGATTCTTGTGTTATGCGCATACTCACATTCTATGACTGTTTTATTCTAGAATGGAAACTGTAAAAGAACTTCTGACTAATCCAACCAGGAAAAAAAAAGGAAAAAAGAACTATAACTAAGGTATAGACTAGCATGTGCAAATTTTTTATCCAATTTGATTTATTAACTAGCAATTTATCTGATTGATGGCCCGGGTAGAACATAGCATGGCAATTGTTAACATGCATAAAACTTCTCTATAAGGTTCATGCACCAGTTTGCTTTATTCTCAGCTTGTCATCATTAGGAACATATGACTACCATCTTTCTATTAATACTGATAATTTTCATGCCATTTTTTCTTTTTTATTTGTATTTTTTTGTTGGGAATGCAGAGAGATACAATTCAAGCTGCTTCAAGTTTTGCACATAGGAACCAACTACCTGTTCGCCTTCAAGATCAAATGCTTGCTCATTTGTCTTTGAAGCATAGAACTGACACAGAGGGGGTACAACAGCAAGAGATTCTCGATTCCCTTCCAAAAGCCATTAGATCTAGTATCTTACACTATCTCTTCTATTCACTGCTCGACCGAGTGTATATCTTCCATGGAGTCTCAAATGACTTGCTCTTCCAGCTGGTTTGTTCTTATCCCTTGCCCCTCATCTTTGGGCC
>JAOWBR010187503.1:0-10311 GCA_028571145.1 Dionaea muscipula | reverse complement strand
AGCAAGGGGCCGAAAATCACAAGCCTTTGATGGATTCTCACCTTTTGGGATTAAGTGCACCACTACTGTATTGGTAATCCTGAGCATCTTTCCATTCTTGAAGAATTTAAGGATTGTAGTGGAAATATCAGGTCCAGTGATGTCTCATGTACGTTTGAAAAACAACGCATTGAATCCATCTATTTCTGGAGCCTTATCATCTCCAATACCCCATAATGCCTCTTTAACGTCCATTGCAGTGAACTCTTTATTAAAGGCATCTCTTTGTGCAGCAGAGATTAAGTTCCCTTCGGCCATATAGTTGTCAACAAATGGCTCACTGGATTCCAGTCTCATTCCAAGTAGATCTCTGTAGAAATGCAAGATTGAATCTGTGATATCATCTTTGGTTGTAGCCCAAGAACCATCATCCCTCTGCAGTTTGTTGATTTGACTACTCTGTGCCTTAGCTCTAATGACTTTATAAAAATACTTTGAATTGCGGTCCACTACCTTAAACCATTATAGCCATCATCTCTCAGTAACCTCTGCAGCTGAGCCTTCCAAGCCACCAGTATAGCCCTCTTTTCCTCTAAGAACTGCTCCCTCGATGAGGCTTGGGTCGCCTCCACTTCATCTCTAGCCATCTCAATTCTTCTGCTTAAATCAGAAAAATGACCGGAGTGCAACCGTCTCAAGTCCTACTTGATCAGCTTCAGTCTTTGGAACACTTGATACATCATACACCCCTCAATTCGCTTGTGCCATCCATGCCGGATAATTTCCAGGAACTTAGGATGCTCTGCCCAATAGTTAAGAATGCGAAAAGAAAGTTTAGACATTAGGGCATCCAGGTTCATTTGTACAATCATGGCTAAGTGGTCCGAAAGCCCAACCTCCAAGAAGTGCGGCTCAACTCGGCAGAAGGTATGTAACCACACAAAATTAACCATCACCCTATCCAATTTAACCCTCATCCAAGAGGAAGTCCCATGGTTGTTAGTCCAAGTATGAAAGCATCTCGTGGCCCTCAAGTCCACCAAACCAGCCCTTGAGCAGCAATGCAACAGATCCAAACAGGGGACAGTAGAAATCCCCTCAAATCCTTCCTTCTCATTTGTGTACATATATGCATTGAAGTCTCCCATCAAGATCCATGGAGAATCACACTGTCCGGCAAAGGAATAAATGTTTTGCCAAGCCTCTAGCCGCTGAGCTGCAGTGTTCCATCCATGAACAATGGAGAGCACAAAGAAAAGATTTGTGGCCAAGAATTGTACTCTCAGATGCAATATCTGGTCCGATGAACTAATCAGAGACACATGAACCTTACCCTTGTTCCAGACGCACCAAATCCTCCCATTCGGAGCATCACCATAGTTATTAATGCATCCCCAATCCTTACAGCATGATCTCACCATACTCAAAAACTTATCAAGTTTGACTCTAGTTTCAATCAATCCCATCACACATACTTTATTCCCGGCGATGAAGCGCCTTATTTCCGAATGCATCTCCGGCCTATTCAGGCACCGAACGTTCCAAGCCCCCAGGATCATGATTAGAAGATGCATCCAGTCCAGTCCCATCTCGTCCAGCCATCTCACCATCAACCACAATATTACCATCCCCAGCATGGGTATTCCCCGGATTTAGGATCTTCAGCATAGTTCTAGGGGCCCCTTCCACATGCTTATTGCCATTTTTCCTAGTGACCATTTGCCATTCACCAATCCCTCTTCTACCTTCCACTGTCCCTCGGGGTACCTGCACCCCCATTGTGCCTTCTCACCGATGCTGATCAAGTCCAGATCTCACATTTCCTTGTCCAACCCCTCTCGGCTTTCTGAGCCAGGGAATAGCTTGTTTCAGTCCATGACCTCTCTCCATTCTGCATTACTCGGCCTTATGTCCCCAACGATCACAATTAGTGCATTTGCCCGGCCACCATTCAAATCTAACCTTCTGATGGATAATCTCCCCGTCTGGTCCTCTGAATTTCATTTCCTCCACAATCTCCTTATAAGTGTTGATTTCCACAAGGACACGGGGGAAGGACACTCGACCCTTGATGTCCGTCAAATAATCTGTGCATTGAGGTCTACCCACCCTTCTGACAATTCGATCCAAGGAATCTTTACCCCAAAACTCCAGATCAAGCCCTGAAAATTGAATCCACGTCGAGATCGACTCCATAGTGTCCTCATCTAATTTGAAGTGTGGCGTCCATTCCCAAAGCACCAATGGTTTAGAGTTACAGAACCAGATAGCCCCTTTGATTCACTTCATATCCTCCTTTGACTGGAATCGGAAAATGAAATAACCATCATCGTGCATCAACACCTCGGGAGATTCCACCTCCTTCCCAAAGGCTAGCACAAATCCTTTCATATCAGAGAATGGAAGTCGATCGCCCAGCACATTCCCAATTAGAGCATTAGCCCAATAAGCTCGTTCCCTCGCAACATCCTCAATGGAGAACACAAGATCCCCCTCTCTATCCTCCAAATTGGATAACTGCATACCTTTCTGTGTATCGCGATTCCTAGCAATGTCCTCAGGCTCACAGACCTTGGGCTCCATAACCACACCTTGCTGCACCGCTTGGATGTAGGGCTAAGGTTGTGGGAGAGATTGATTTTGCCTTTCATCATCATCACCCCAGCGAGATCCATTTGTTGAATCCTTAGGGAATCCATCATCCCCAACCTTCACTTGCTCCCCCTCTAGGGTATCCATCTCCCCAGCATGTGAATGCATCACCTCCTTGGACCGTAGTCTTCATCTTCACACTTCCTCCCGATGCCGGTGAGGCCGATCCCCGAATCGGCTGCACTCTCTTCGATCTTCCACGTTTTTCCATGTCCAGGGATTGTCGCCGGAAATCACATCGACGATGAGAAACCTTCCCCTCTCCCTTAATGATTGGATTTCCTTTTCTTTAATCGTTCTTTTTATATATTTTAGTTTTCTTAAACAATTAAGGACAAATTGATCTTATTGATGTGGTCAAACATCGTGTTCTCGCGCCTATGTCCAAAGGGAGAAAACAGCACAACAAAGCCTTAGGACAAACTAAGCGAATGTGTCTTAGGCCGTGGGGAAATACCTCATTCGTGACTATAAACAACTTACAAAATAAACGATTGTGTAAGGAATATAACCTCTTTGTCTAGGGGTGAGCATCGGTCGGTTAACCGAACCATTGTCAATTTCGGTTCAGCTAACCGAACCGTGTATACCGGAAAAAATTTATCCGTAACCGAACCGTTTATACCGGTAAACCGGTATGCGGTTAACCGGTATATATAGTTCGGTTTTGCGGTTTATCCGAAACCGTTCAAAAAATGTATATATATTATTAATATTTATACTAATATAATATAATATCTATACAAGTATTATTTAATATAAATACAAGTATAATATACCAATAATACTATATATATTATCAAGTATTATTTAATATAAATACAAGTATAATATATTAATAATACTATATATATTATTAATATTTATACACAATATTTTTAAAAAAAAAAAATTGGATGGTCCGTTCGGTTAACCGACTGGCCCAAAAACAAAAAATCGTATCCGTAACCGGTAACCGCATAACCACCAAATTCCAAACCGTAACTGATAACCGATGGTTCGGTTAACCGGTTCGGTTTTAACGGTTTCTGGTTACAGGTTGCGGTTTTTTTGCCCACCCCTATCTTTGTCTCAACTAGGGCTACAAGCCGGATGGCGCTTTGCAACAAGGAACTACTGGATAAATTTTATAAAAGATAACATCTAGTGTATGTTGTTGAGTTTATTGTTTCTGTTTCTCTCCTCTTCTCAACTATTTATACTGACTTTTCGCCTGCTCATAACCACCCTAAACGCATCTTTTCATCCGACACACGATCAACTCGTGTTGGTGGCCCTAGTACTCACATGTTGATCATGCGCTGACTGCTCCTCAATCGCTCTCTTCAACATACCCAACCATCTCACAACGTCGATCATGAACAGAAACTGTTCCAAGTACCCAAAGCCTACACACGAAAATTCGCTCCATACAGTCCTGTGGGCGTACTACTCTAAGCCATTTGTCTTACATCCATTCACCCGATTCACACAATCACTCATTCGTTCTTATTAATTCCTAAAACGGTACCGTCTGCTCATTTAATTTTTAAACACTGTTGTCTTATGCATTTACTTCTCAAATGCCGCGTTCTTACCTATCATTAGGGTCTGCTTGAATGTCTCATCAACAATGCCCCCAATATGATGCATTAATGTAAGGTCATCATTCATACGTCACACTTCAAATCAATGGGGCACAAGCTTCCTTCGGATGCTTCGCTAAAACCTAAAGGCCAGCGATTCGAATGATCACCTATGAAATCGTATCATTAATCATCAGACAGGGTAGAGGTATAAGCGCATGTTTCGTGCCCTCTATAAAAGGCAAAGTGTGTTATCTCCCTTTGTTTACGCTACCTTGAAAACCCTAGAGCTTTTGACTTCTTGTGCCCCTCTTTGAAAACCCTAAAATCTCCATCTCTACAACTCCAAACATTCGAAAACTCTTCAATTGGTTGTCTTCCATGACTACCTTTCCGTCTTCGGAACCTCAACGGTCATCGTTTTGGCCACTTTCTCACTAACATGCTTCAACAAGACCCTATCAAGATGCTTCTTATACAATTCATCCTCTATTAAGACAAAATTTAAACCTCGCAACTTGTACTTCAGGGTAGGTTCACTATGAAGCCTACTATGAACCCTTAAGGATGGCGACCAACTCTAATCGCCAGTCCAACTTGTCTTAACAATTGAGGGAAAAAAAACATCAAGGGCCTTGGCTCGAAGTAAGGTCAATTATATGAAATCATGCTTCACAACCACCACCTCCTTCAGCGCCGCAACATTCTTAAACTTGGAAGCAACCTATTAAGCAAGTTTGTTCGCCACTTCATTCTATAACCTGGGGACAAAATTAGTATCCACCTGATCAAACGTCCTTAGTAACTGTTAGATGATTTCATTCAACGTCATCAAGGAATCACTCGGACACATAAATTCACTTGTGGTTTGATAAAGCACCAATTGCAAGTCCCGTCTAACATGAACGACGTGAACACCCATATTAACCAATTATTCAAGGCCAATGATTACTCCCTCGTACTCAGATTGATTATTGGTGAAACAACCGTCTAAGAAAAAGTAGAAATGAAAAGCTTGTCCTAAGGACAAAATCAGGACAATTCCAACTCCAACTCCACTCAATGTTTTGGAATTGTCAAAATACAAACCCTAAAGGATTGTTTGGTTTGTTTTGAGTTTTTAATTTTATGTTTTGAACAGAAAGCGTTTTTGTTTACAATTTGAAAAATTATTTTGTCAAAATAAACTGTATTATAATTTATAATTAATAATTAATAATTAATAATTTTTACTTTTAAATTTATAACCAAAAAATATTATTATAATATATACAATTTATAATTTTGGACGTTTTGAAAATTTTACTGAAAACATAAAAAACAACTTTTTCTTATTTTCTGTATTTTGAAGATTTTATAATTTTAGTTGTTTTGAGAATTTCTACTGAAAACATACAAAACAGTTTTTTATTGTTTTCTACATTTTGAAGATCTTGTACTAAAAACTGCTATAGAAAATTTAAATCGAACATACTTTCTTTTTTCTAAAAAATAAAAAACGGAAAAAACAGACCAAACCAAACAAGGCCGAAGGTTTGACATTGAACGCACATACTTCCAAATCTATTTCCCTAATCATATCAAGCCAGGGATGATCAACAAGTCGGCCAATACCTGATATTTAATGGGCTAATGTCGCACCCCAAGCCCAAATGGGCATGACCAACAAGTGAACTCCAATCCACATAAGCCTTTGTAATAAGTCTCAACATCGTAATAATTAATCACTACAATAAATCCCAAATTCATATTAATTAACCTCAATAATTAAATTATCATATTAAAAAAGCCTAACATTATTTAAAACCAAGAGCAGTAAAACAAATCTCTAAAGGTCACACCCATCCATAACATCTTCGGCAACAACTGAAAAGCTGAAGGAATGTCTAGGCACTGGACAAAAGCAAGTAGCATACTTTAGAATAATGAAAACAAATGGCAAAGGAGCGACCATGGGGTCTTAACAACATGTGACCACGACAACCAACAATAGGGCAAAACAACAACTTGGTTGAGCATGCAGATATGGAACTCAACAGTCAACAACAATTCAAATCAAAGACATGCTCACAATCCGTTAATAACAGACAATAGATATACAATCTCAAACACCACCAACAATCAGCCAATCTCCAGACACATCAAGACCAATCCATCAATCCAGTATAGAGGATGATGTATAAATAACAATTTGACAATCTCAAAACCTAACACGGGCATCCATATTGATCTTATAGTTACAAGAGGGATGATCCCACTAATGTAATCCTAAAAGTCGACCTTGGTGACCAATGGATATCCATTGAGCATTTTAGTATCACTCGCCAAGGATCCCTTCCTTAAGGATGGCCAGAATCACTCCTACTAAAGAGACTCTCCCTGAACTTTGCCCAATTGAGTGAAGTCTAAGGTTGTCACCTCAACCTTATAAAACACATCATGAATCCAAAGGTTCTCACAAACAACACTCACTCACACGTGGTCACATTAACAGGCTAATGTAATCGTCATGGCATGGTAATAATACAAGATAGGCCAAACATGTCATTACCATCCCAATCAATAAGATAGGACTATCGAACTAAAAATAGGATTTAGGATATATGCTAATCGTAAGAAAGGAGGGAATCAAGAAATATTTTCATGAATCCAATGAATACAAGTTCTAGATACTCACTTATAATCCGAGCAATAAATCCCACGAGAGACTCAATAAAAAAAAAGTCAACCTAGATTAGGAAAATATGTTCATATTATCATAGTTTCTTATACTATAACTTCGACAATAAGTCGCTAACAAACCAACCCTTTTCAATTATCCTTAATTAATTAATGTATTTTGACTCTCTGCTATCGACTTCCGATAGACGCGCACAAACCCACGCACAACTCCCCGGAAACCTTAAGGTCACACTAGTGCATACCTGACATAAAAACCAACACGTCGTTTATATTTATATACATGTACATGTATATGTGCACTACATCACACACCTATATATATAACGGGAAGACTATAAAAACTCTCGTTGTAACATCCTTATGATTCTCTCTCACGATAGTTGGATTTGATCAAATTAAAAACTAAAATTACATGTAACAGAACATGTAATTTTAGTAGAACGGAACAATTGATGAAACATCAAGTTTTTCATGGTTAATTTCGCGAAACAAATACAATTTTGCTTCGATATAAGGCCTTGCAGGTATTCTCCCTATGCTTCTTTCTCGTCGTTATGTTTCGTCATGCACAGGTTTAGAGCTTAATCTGGTTCCTTTCTTTGTCCTCAATTTTGTTTTTGTTTTTTTAATCTGGTGTTTGATCTGATGCTTGGCAGGATGAGTTCTGATTAAATGTTTCTCATGTTTAAGCATAATTGAGTTGTTTTGTCTTGTAAAAGTTCAAAAAAAAAAGGACGGAATTATGAAGGAAATGGATAAAAGAACAAGAACGTTGGTTCAGTTCACAGAGAGGAAGAGATAGTGAGTGCGATCATGGGATGGGTGATATTAGTTTTAAAAAAAAATCAAGGGATGTTTGGGATGGAACCCAAAGTCTCCATGTTTGATACTAGTACTAGCATGTGAGATAGTACTAGTTATCTCACATGCCAACACTACAACATGTTTGATTTGGAGAGTGTGGCATAATATAATATATCCTATGTATATGTTATACTGTGTTTGGTGTAAAAAAGGGTGGAGATATATAGTATTTTCGGATTAAAATACTGTCAAATTGAGGGATATGAAGTGATGGGGGATGTGGTATTGTTTATACAGTCAATGTCGGATAACTTTTTCTGGTGAACTTTTTTCCGACGAATGTTTTTTTGTGAACTTTTTTCAGCGAAAATTTTCCGACGAATTTTTTTCGGAGAATTTTTTTGACGCATTTTTCCCAGCGAACTTTTCCGACGAACTTTTTTCGTCGAGCTTTTTCTCGACGAACTTTTTTCCAGGGTGTGAGTAAGAAATATATCGATGTCATTAAACATATTTAGTCTAGGGTTGCTATGTAGTACCCCGTACCGTTTTATCCGGTTGGTTCGGGATTTTAAACCGGTTGTGGTGACAGATCGGCTCGATTAAATAAAGGAGATATTAAATTATGGTTTTATTGAATTAAAAAAAAAATTAAAGTTGGAAAAAATAAAAAAAATATATACATATATATAAAATAGTAATAAAATAATAATTATAATAAATATGATATATGGTTAATAAATTTAAGGTTTGTAAATTTACATCACGAAGTTAAATTAGTCCACCTGGAGTGACGCGTGACTTATTTTCATTTGATCCTGAGTTCGAAACGGGCGGCGCGAATTATTTTAACCTATTTCTTTTTCATGTGAAAAGGGCAAATTACCCTTGGACTTCGATAAATTTTGAGAATGTTATTTGTCATTTTCCCCGATTGCTTTTATTAAATTGACTGATTGAGATCCGTGTTTTCCCTCACGCGGTGTGTTATTCCCCCACTTTCTTTACTTTTTTCCCCACTCTCTTTCTTCCTTTATCTTTTCTTTTCTCTCTCTATTCCCGTAGCTCTCTCTCTCGATACCCTTGATTTCCTCTTTGCCGACCACCGGAGGCGATGCCGACGAAGGGCTTAGAGGCCGGTGACTGACGGCGAGGAGGACGACGGCGAGGTGGTGGTGGTTCGACGGTGGCTGAGCGACGGCGAGATCCGCGCGCGAGAGAGAGATCGAGATCGGCAAGATTCGCCGAGATCGGCGACCAGAGCTCCGATTGTGTAAAGGTAAACTCGGATCCGACTTTTTCTTGCTTAGATTCATGTTCTGGGTGTTTGATTTGTGGGTGATTTTGTAGTTTTTGGTTGAGATTCTGTTTTGGGGTTTCGGTTGGTTTGGCCGACGACGAATGCCGGTGGAGGAGTGTGGAGGTCGGCGGCGGCTTGGGTGGCGACCGGTGGACGCCTGGTGGCCGGCTAGATGGACCGCCTGCCGGTGGTGTCTTCGGCTGGCTGCCCAGTCGCGAACAGAGGAAGAAATCGAGGACGGCGAGGTGTGTGTGCGGTGGTCGTTGGTGTGTGGGTTGGTGGTTGGTGGTTCCTGCCGGCGGTGGTGGCCCTCCGGCGACCTGGGCGGTTGTCGGGAGGGGCTGTCGGCGACGGTAGAGTTGATTGGTGGTGATTTTGGTGAGTGTGGGTGGTTGTGGTGGTGGAGGCCGACGGTGGAGGTGGCCGGGTGGCGGCAGGTGGCGGCTGGCGGCGGGTGGAGGCTGCCGGAGCTATTTTCTGCCGCCTCCGGCGAGTGGTGGCTGCCCGGGGTCGTTTCGCGACCCTCGGGTGTGCCGTTTTTCCTACTTTAATTTAATTTCCACTATATAATTGATTGAGATGTGCTAGATATTTTCTTCGAGCCTTAAATCAATAATTAGCTTAATCGAAGGGTGTAATTAAGTGTGTATGTATGCGTAAATTATCCAGATTTAATTTAGAGTTGTCGGAAAATTCTCATGAGATGATCGGCATCAAAATAATTAAATTATGATAATCGGGAATATTTCCACGAGTTGAATAGCATGAAAATGATTAAATTATAGTGGTCGGAAAATAATTCTACGCGGTGACTAGCGTAAAAATAAATAGTTTTGGGATGTATTTTAATTAAAGAATTAATATATTTTGTAGGAAAGGGTATTGCGCGAGATTGAGGCGCAAGGATTTGGCTATACGATCATCGGTTTGAGGTAGGGGATGTTGGTCTTGCGTGATGATTTGTTGCATACGTATGCGATGCATGATTTATTCCCTACGCGTTTATATATTTACATATTATATATATGAGCATATTTACTAGTTGGTCGAATTTTAAATCTTGCATTCGTATGATTTATTCATGATGAGGATGTTATGCATGAGATTTTATGCTGTTCGACCATCGCATGAGATTTTAAATGTGAATTGAGAAATATATATTGGTTTGATTAAATAATGCCATATGCCATGTTTTGATTAAATGTGGATTTGAAAATATTCGGATTTAATGATGGATTTAACGATGGATTTAAATGAGATATAATAATTGGATTTAAATGTGGATTTTGGAAATGATGGTATATCCTGAGATTATGATTTGAGCAAGGT
>JAOWBR010187492.1:0-10312 GCA_028571145.1 Dionaea muscipula | reverse complement strand
AACTCACCTGAGCAATGAGCAACAATCCCCAAAAGAAATCCAAGTCAACCGAGCACAAGACGCTCAATGTGATCACCACAATCTCCTGAATCAAAATCATGCACAAAGTCTCAAAAATCCAATACGGCAGCTAACCAATTCAATATGCAAATGAACTCAAATCACTCAAAACGGATCCTAATGATCTCACTAAACATGCCTAAGATCGTCCCCAAAATAATCCGGATCAATCTTTAGAAGAGATGAAAAACCAGTCCAACTTCATCTCCCAAGGCCGGATATCCGGTCAAGGTGAACCGGATATCCGCCCAAAATGCATCAACTGTGGCAGAAACTACCTAAGGGTGCCGGATATCCGCTGGCCCTAGCCGGATATCCGCCCCTGCATCGTGATGAAAAAACCAGGAAATCCAAATGCACGAATCTCAATCAAAACACATCACAACTTAACCAAAACACATCTAACTCATGCCAAAACATGTCCCAAAGCTAATCAATCCTATAGGAAGCATCTCCTTCAAGCCAAACACATAATCTTCATATCAAAAATCCAAAACACACTAAACTTACTCAAATCAAAACATAACTCATGAAATCCATACAAACAAACCAAGAACTCAACATCAACACTTCATGCAAGTCATAAACAACAACTCAAAACATGCCAAGACCCTAGTTTTCATCCACCATGAATCAAACTAAAAATGACCAAATGAAAAATCCATCCAAACTCATGAACTAAACAAAACTATGAATAAACCAACTCATTACCTTAACACCAAGCCAAAGAATGATCTCCAAAGCCTCAAATGGATGCCAAGTATCCTCCACACAAGCTTCAATCAATGCAAATGAAATCCAAGACCAAAGATGAAGAGGAAATGGGGAAAACTCCAAGAACTCCTTAGCTTCTTCTTCTTCCTTCTCTTCTCTTCTCTTCCTTACTTAGCTTTTCCTTTTCCCTTCTTCTTCTTGCTCCTAGCCGGCCAAATATCCCAAAAACAAGGGATGGGAATTGCCCATCCAACCACATATGGACAACACATAAACCAAAATACACTCCACCACCCTCTTCATAAATGCACTTAAAAGAAAAGTCAACAATATCAACTATTGTATAATCTTCAAATCACGCATGCACACTAATCCGAAACGTCTCAAACTCACCACCATAAATCACAAAATTAAATCACGGTTCTAACAAGTCCAAAATCAAAATATCAAAAAACCGTCAAATCACGACTCGTCAAATCCCAAAAAATCCGTAAAATCCAAACACGTCAATATGGTATTCAAAAGACTCGTCTCATTATCATGATCATGCCGGTATGCTCGAAATGATCGTACGATATGCGATGCAAAAAGTCGCAAAACGGCTACGTAAAACCCGTAAACACTATTCACGAAAATCACTATTCACCGGAAAAAACAAAAATTTCTCAATATGATAAATCAAACATAATAAGTATAAATAAACATAAAATGACCATAAAAATTCGGGGTATAACACTCAGTACCGACTGCCTTCAGAAATATCGGTCTAGACTGCCTCTAGACTTTGCTTCCTCAACTTCTTAAGTGAATCTTCGGTCTCAACTGCCTCTGTGTCAATTCAGTCTCAACTGCCTTCGCATCATGTCCAGTCTCGACTGCCTCAGCAACATGTTCAGTCTCGACTGCCTCTAGCAGATCTTTGGTCTCGACTGCCTCTAGCAATTTACAACCTAGACTGCCTCTGTGAGCTACCAGCCTCGACTTCCTTCAGCAAATTTCATCCTAGACTGCCTCGGCATCATGTCCAGTATAGACTGCCTCTGAGCCTTGCTCAGTCTAGACTGCCTCTATGAAGTCAACTACTACAGTGCTCCTCAGTCTAGACTGCCTTAAGGATTTTCGGTCTCGACTGCTTCTGCATCACTTCAGCCTAGACTGCCTTAGGCAAACCTGATCTGGTCTAGACTGTCTCTACAAAATCTTCAAAGCTGATTCCACCAAAACTGAATCATCAATCCTAACCTGTTTAAGTTGCTATATGCAACTTTCATGCTAATCAAGCAAAGATCTATACAACAATCAACATCATCATCAAAACCTAAACTATAGCATCATCAAAACCTAATCAAACCGATCAATTTCTCCCTTTTTGATGATGTCAAAACACACAATCAGAGATTAAAGAGCAAAGAGTAAAAATATATTTAATCAAATGCTTAAAAATGTTTTACATCTCAAAGCAAATGCAGACACCTCTCAAAATGCATAAGTACAAAGAAATTATCTTCTTTTGGGAAGGTAGATATAGTCATGCCAATCTTGCCAACCCTTCCATGCCCTTTCATAATTTGCCTCTGTGTCCTCTCCAAAAGATCCATTTTTGAACAGCGGCACAAATCCTTGAGTTGCTTCATGCATGGACACATCACCACCTTTGTAGCCTTTCTTTTTCTTCACTGCTTTCATAATCTTTTCACCCTTTTTCTTGGCTTCAAGAAAGTAGTAGAGGGAATCCTATCTACTTGTGTGTTTAGCCTAATTTTCAGCTTTGAAGAGCTTGTTGAATTCCTCCATCTTCTTAGTTGTTAGTACATTTGCTGAACTGTAAACAACATTGCCTTGAGATTGAGGGTTCTTTGTAGGCTGAGTGCTTCCTCCAGCTTCTTGATGTCCCTTTTTGCCTCCATCCCTTTGCTCTTTAGCTCCTCCAGAACATTCCCCCTTTTTGGCATCACCTAAAAAGTTTGAAACAAGAAAATCTGTGAGGGCTTTGTTGGTTGCATTCTGCTCTTGCTGGGCCTTGAGGAGGTTGGCCAAGGTCTCCTCCACATTGGTTAACCTCTCAGAGTTCTCATCAATTTTCTGTCCAAGAGTCTCTTCTGTCTGCATAAGCTTCTTACAGAAATCAATGCTTAAATTTATCTCAGTCAGTTTCATCTTCTTCTCTATTAGCTCGAAGTGGTTCCTGGTATCCTCTACAGCCTCATCAATCTTCTTCTCAATGTAATCAGTGTTGGCTGAGATGGATTTTGGGATTTTCTCCTGGATGACATAAGTGAGAGTGTCCATATCCTTTGCAACAATGCTCATCTACTCAATGAGCTTTTGAAGACTCACACAGATATCAGCTTTTACGTTCTGGTCTTGAGGATGGTGGAACTCAAAATACTTTAGCAGCTCCTTTATTGCCTTCCTTTGCTCATCCATCTTGAGTAGAATACACTTCACTGCCTAGTTGATGTGGTCATGAACAGCTTGGTTAGTGAGAGGTGAAACTTGTGAGGGTCCACTTGATGATGGTTCAGTGATGAAGGGCCCTTGAGCTGAGGTTGAGAACTTATAGGACCTTGGTACAGCACCAAGTCCATGCAATGAGCCACTTCAACCTCCTGATTGACCTCCTCAACATCATCTTCACTGCTCATGAGGTCAACACTGCTGATTGGGCCATCATACCCAATAGGATCATCTATCTCATCCTCATCCTCATCAACATGTGCTTCCTCACCCCTAGGTGGCTCCTCAGGCTCACCATCCTTAGGGTTATCCACATCTTCATCCATCTCCTCAGCAGCAACTTCAGCTTCTCCTTCTCTAGCAACCTCTTTCTCAGGCTTCTTCTCATCAACATGTTCTTTAACCACCTCCTCTGCAATTTTTTGTGGTTGAGCATCTATTTGTGCTTCAGAAGGTGGGACAGGCAGTGCTCGATGGTCATCACCATTATTTCCTTGATCATCATTATCTCCATCATTGCCATCATGATGAGGTGAATCAGCTCCTATTACTCTCTTCCCTTTCTTGATCTCATGTCTCTTGTGGGTAGCAGATCCTATCTTGAAAAAATCAGTGAGCTTCTTCACATCCACCATGTCAAAAAGTTCATGAGAGTCAACCAAATTCATCACCCAATCTTCCTCTATGTGCATGAACTGGATGTTCTCAGCCTGTGCCCTAGATCTGCTCAATTTCCAAGAAAGCATGCATTAACTCTGCTCAACTCCTCATCAATATTGATAGAATCATCAATTAATAATGATGGGTTCTTCATGTGATGCTCCAACATCTTCTACAGCAGCAGCAACTCTAGCATTCTTAACAACCTCATCAACAGGTGAAACAGTGTTAGCAGCAGTATCCTGTGTGGTCTCAACCACTTCATCAACAACAACCTCAGCTGCAGCTTCATCAACAACAACTTCAGTGCCATCAACAGCAGCAGTAGCTTCAACATTAGCTTCAGGGGCAGCAGCATTAGGATCCTGAGCATCATGACATAGGTCCTTAGCCAATGTGGCCTGCTCGGTGTCATGTGCCTCCCCTTGAGGTTGTGAGGATTATGTCTGCTCTACCTCTTCCTCATGAGAAGCTTCCTTTGATGGTACTGCGCTTGATGCAACAGTTTCGGATTCTAAAATCAGCTTCTTTCTGACCTTCTTCTCCTTCTTTTCCTTTGGTGATGATGGGGCAATCTTTCTCTTCCTTAATTCCTCAGGCTTTCCAAAAAGCCTCTTTGAAGGGTGGACGGCTAGACCATCCCTCAAGTGCACACCAACAGCAGACAATAGAAAGCTAATCAAAAGCCCAAATGACTTCTTGATATGGAAAATACCTTTGGTGGGGCTTCCCTCCATGCTCTGCTCTTTCAGAATCTGCTCCTTGATCCTGGTGAAAACAAAATGAGCCCAGTTGACCTTCTTCCCGGTCCAGATGGCTGCCATGATTTGAGCACGAACCCTTGTCAGCTTGTCGTGAGAGCCAGTCCTACCCTCAATGATCTTGCTTGTTATTGTGGCAAGCAAGTGGAAGTCTTCCTTCAACTTAACGATTTTGCATGCAAAATTTCTTTTCTTACCCTCATCCGTGGCAATCACCTTCCAGAAGGTTTCACCATCAAAATCTATCTTGGAAATGTCTTTCGCCCCTGTCTTGGGCAACCCTAGCACATGGTGAAGAGTCACTGGTGTCAGAACCACCTCGGCTCCAGAAACCTTAGAGATGATGGAATCTCCCTTGAACTTAGCGTTCTTGAAAAAATCTAAAACATCAATGGGTGACCATGAAGGGATGTCCACAGAGAGAAACTTAGCCAACCCACTCTGTTTTAAGGCATCTATCATTTTCCCGCAGCTTCTGAGCAAGCTTTGCTCTTCAGAAAGTTGTCTATGCCAAATGTCATACCAGTGAGCAGGTCCTCAGAGAAATCGTTGCTTGTCTTTGGTGCCATTTCTAAATCTTTGAGAAATCTGAAGAAAAGTTAGGGTTTTGAGAGGGTTTTGGCTTGAGAACTTCGAGCTTCAAAGTTGCAGAAATGAAGTGGAGGGAAATAAAGTGAAGTGGGTAACTTTTTTTGTGAAAAATTCCTCGAAAAATGGGATAGCTTTTAGAAGACTTTTGGGATGTCTGAGGAATTTCCAAAAAGGTGTCAGATTCGCTGCAAAATGTGGGATCCAAAAATCATTGTCTAGCTAAAAATAGCTTAAAATTTAAAATTCTCCCTCACGTGTTGCTTTAATATCTTTGGCTTGATATTAACAAAGAAATGTCACGTCAGCAATTTCTTTAATGAAATCCGCATCATCATGTCCACGTTGAGTCAGGCTCGTCCGGAAATTCTTCTTTGAGCAGTCTAGCCTGAATCACTTTTGAACCAGTCTAGCCCGAATTCTCATTGATTCAGTCTAGTCCGAATTCCTTGGAATCAGTCTCGACCGAATTTCCCTTGAGCCAGTCTAGCCTGAATTCTTCAGAACCACTCTAGCCCAAATTCTTCAGAATCCAGTCTAGCCCGAATTTCCTCAGAAGCCAATCTAGCCCGAATTCTCTAAAAATCAATCTAGACCGAATCTCCTCCTTGAGTCAGTCTTGACTGTGACTAGCAAAACTCAACCTAACCTGAAACTGCTTCAAAGTTGCTGAAACTTCACAAAATCATCCAAACTTGTTCTAAATCAAATCCAAACCAATCTGAATCATCAAAACTGCATAAAACTTATCAAATCAAATCAATCAAGCCAAATTCTCCTCTAATCTCTGCAAATCTGCCTTCACACAAAGCTTTGGTGAATATATCTGCCAACTGCTTCTCAATTGAGATATACTCCACCTTCACATTGCCTTTCTCCACATGATCTTTGATGAAATGATGTCTAACATCAATGTGTTTTGTCCTGGAGTGTAATACAGGGTTTTGACTAATTGCAATTGCGCTTGTGTGGTCACACATGATTGGAATCTCCTTTTTTTCAATTCCATAATCTATCAGTTGATGCTTTATCCAAAGCACTTGTGCACAACAACATATTCAGCTTCTGCAGTTGATGTTGCTATGGAAGTTTGCTTCTTGCTAAACCATGAGATCAATCTGCTTCCCAAAAACTGACAAGTACCTGATGTACTTTTCCTATCAACCTTACAACCAGCAAAATCTGAATCTGAAAAACCAACTAGCTGAAATCCTCCTTCCCTTGGATACCAAAGTCCAATATCTTGAGTACCCTTAAGATATTTCAAGATCCTCTTGGCAGCTTTCAAATGGCTTTCTTTGGGGCATGCTTGGAACCTAGCACAGACCCCAACTGCAAAGAAAATATCTGGTCTACTTGTTGTCAAGTATAAGAGGGATCCAATTAATCCTCTATACTTTGTCTGATCTACATACTTACCTTCTAGATCCTTGTCCAAGCTTACTCCAACACTCATTGGAGTAGGTGATGATGTACTTGACTCCATTCCAAATTTCTTGATCAAATCTCTTGCATATTTACCTGATTGATAAATATGCCATTTTCTAGTTGCCTTACTTGCAAACCTAGAAAATTATTAAATCTCCTATCATGCTCATTTGGAACTTGCTCTTCCTCAAATCTGAGAACTTCTTGCACAGCTTCTCATCTTCTGATCCAAAGATAATATCATCCACATAAATTTGAACTATCAATGTGTTTGAATTATCTTGGATCATGAACAATGTCTTGTCAATTGTTCCCTTCTTGAATCCATTGTCTATCAGAAACTGAGAAAGGGTTTCATACCAAGCTCTTGGTGCTTGTTTCAACCCATACAAGGCCTTCCTTAGCCTGTATACCTTCTCCTCTTGTCCTTTCACTTCAAACCCTGGTGGTTGCTCCACATAGACTTCCTCCTCAAGAAGTCCATTCAAAAATGCACTCTTCACATCCATCTGGTACACTTTGAATCTCTGGTGGGCTGCATAGGCTAAGAATAGCCTAATTACTTCCAACCTTGCCACTGGTGCAAAGGTTTCATCAACATCAATACCCTCTTGCTGTGAGTACCCTTGAGCAACCAATCTGGCCTTGTTTTTGACAATGATTCCATTCTCATCCATCTTGTTTCTGAAAACCCACTTGATTCCAACTACATTTTGATGTTTGGTCTTGAAACCAATTCTCAAACTTTATTTCTCTCAAATTCATTGAGCTGTTCTTGCAAAGCAATGATCCAATCAGCATCTTCCAATGCATCTTCTGCAATCTTGGGCTCCATTTGAGATAGAAAATAGGCTAACATGGTGTCCAACTGCCTTCTTGTCCTCACACCTACTTCAATGCTTTAAATCACTAAATTTGGTGGGTGATCATTGAGCCATATTACGTATGGCTGATTCAAAGGTGCCACAACCTGATTTTCTTCATGATGCTGTGTTGGAATCTCTTCAGGAACAGCTTCTTCATGATCTGCATCATCTTCTTCACCAACAATGGCAACTTGTGCTTCCACATACACAGGTTCATGACATTTTGGTGAATCTGAAATCCTCAATCTCTCAGCTTGATCCACTAACTTCTCAATAACTTCTTCTACTCCTTTGGTGAAGTGTGGTTCATCAAAAACCACATGGACAGATTCTTCTATCACCATTGTCCTCTTGTTGAGAATTTTGAAGGCTTTGCTCACTTCATAATAGCCCATGAAAATGTCTTCATCTGCCCTAGCATCAACGGCTTTGAGTTGATCTTTTCCATTGTTATGGATGAAGCATTTTCCTCCAAAGATGTGAAAATGGCTAATGTTGGGTTTTTTTCCATTCCAAAGCTCATAAGGAGTTGCTTCATACTCCTTATTGATGATGGTTCTGTTCTGAGTGTAACAAACTGTGTTGATTGCCTCTGCCCAAAATCTCTTAGGCAAACCAACTTCTTCTATCATGGTTCTTGCTACTTCTTTGAGGGTTCTATTCCTCCTTTTAGCTACACCATTTTGTTGTGGTGTCCTTGCAACAGAAACTTGATGTTGAATTTCATCTTCTTTGTAGAAATTTGAGATCACTTCATTTACAAACTCTGTGCCTCTGTCAGATCTGACCTTCACTATACTCAAACTCTTCTCATTCTGAGTCCTCTTCATAAATTTTGGAAGTTTTTTCAATGTCTCTTTCTTGTTCAAGAAGATTGTCCAAGTGTATCTTGAAAAGTCATCAACCACCACTAAGGTGTACTTCTTGCCACTAATGCTCACAGGATCCACTGGTCCAAATAGATCCATGTGAAGCAACTCCAAAACTCTGCATGATGAATGAGCAGTGTAGACATCCCATTTTCGACCTGCTCATTTTCGTGTCTAAGGAGAGGGCATGCCCTAAAAACTCATATTTTTAAAACATGCACTTGGCTACGAAGGCCTAGCCAAGGGCACGGTAATATATATTTTAAAAAAACATGTATGCATAACATCCATTGATGCATTCAAAATCAAGAAATTCAGTTTCAAATTCACTTTTAAGCCCATCGTTAAGGTTTCAAACCTTCCAAACCTTCGTCCATGCCTCGAAGGGTAAAACCGTCATTTTTACCCTCGACAACCAATTTCCACAAAAACATGATTTTTTAAGATTCCCCGATCTTTAAAAGTCATCAATGCCCCATTTTCAGGACCATCCCGAGCATTTTCAGAGCCCCAGGGGTTAAACCGTCATTTTACCCCAACAACTAAAAACCTAATTTTTAGGGTTCCCACACCCTGAAAGTTATCTGTGTCCACTTTCAGGTCAATCCCGAGTGTTTTCAGACCTTCCGAATCACTTTTCGGACCACAAGGGTAAAACTGTCATTTTACCCCGACGACCGAAAACCCAATTTTTAGGATTCCCACACCCTAAAAATTGTTCGTGTCCACTTTCGGGTCAATCCTGAGTGTTTTCAGACCTTCCGGATCACTTTTCAGACCCCAGGAGTAAAACCGTCATTTTACCCCGACGACCGAAAACCTAATTTTTAAGGTTCCCGCACCCTAAAAATTATCCGTGTCTACTTTCGGGTCAATCCCGAGTGTTTTCAGACCTTCCGGATAAATTCCCGAGCTCGAGGGGTAAAACCTTCATTTTACCCCCGACGTCAAAATCTCGGTAAAAATCTAACTGTTAGGGTCCCCGAACTCTAAATTCACCAAAAACCGACTTCCAAAACCATCCCGGGGTTTTTCCGACCCTTCTAGTTATTTTTGTCCCCGGAGAGCAAAATGGTCATTTTCCAGGTTGGCTGGATTTCACTGTTCCAGTTGACACCCGATGTCAACTAGATTTCACTGTTCCAGTTTGACACCGCATGTCAACTGAATTTCACTGTTCCAGGTGATTCCAACATTTTTTAACAACCTAATTCTTTAATAAATATTTAAATCACCATAAATACATTAAGTGTTTATGGTAGGCGAAGTGGATATTGGAAGGGTTTGTATCCACTTGGTTTGTGTTCAAACTCCACTCCCACCAATTTTGTAAACATTTTAATAAATTGACCTAAACTGGTCTGGGACCTCGCCTGGATTCCTTTTAAAAACCTCAAAATAAAATTTTATAGCCATGAGGATTCGATCAGGATCTCCCTTTCTTCCTCCTTCCTCCTTCCCCCATTACCACTAGACTACTACGAATTTCTTAATTCTTTTTAGTCCACTTAAATTTTAAACTAGTCTGGGCATCTCCCATTGTTTAAAGCCTCAACTCGATGTCAATCCCTAGCCTAGATTCCATTTAAAACCCTCAAAATAAAATTTTAAAACCATGGGGATTTGAACTTAGGAACTCTCATCCTTCCTCTTTCCCCCTTTACCAGTGGGCTACTAAGAATTTCTTGATTTTTTTTAGCCCACTTAAATTTTAAACAAGTCTGGGCATCCCCCATTGTTTAAAACCTCAACTGGATTACAATAAAATTTTGAGGCCAAAGAGATTTGAACTCAACATCTCCTCCTCTTTTTCCCCCTTACCACCAGGGTATCAAGGAACTTTTGATTCTTTTTAGCATTTTTAAATTTTAAATCAGCATGGGCAACCCCATGGTCCCCCACTGTGCAC
>JAOWBR010187481.1:0-10312 GCA_028571145.1 Dionaea muscipula | reverse complement strand
GGGGGCTGATCGTAGGTCGACCATGAGTGCCTATGATCTAGCACCGCTTCCAGATCATTTCTGCTGCTATGGTTTCGAATTCCTTTCTCCCGACTTATCAGATCGTCCATTTGACGCGAATGAAGGATCCTTAGCGATATATGTAGACAATCTAACGTTTGGTCTACGCTTTCCACTGTGCGAGTACTATCGGGATATCGCTAATATCTATGGGGTCAGTCTTTCGTAACTAACGCCGAAATCCTGAGCGTTAATATCTGGTTTTGGAGTTCTGTGCAGACAACTAGGTTATGCGCCTAATGCTCGTGTCTTCTGCATGTACTTTACGATCAAGAAGTTATCTGGCGATACGGACTACGGGCCCCATGCCCTATCCTTAATGCTAAGGACGATTCTTCTGCAAGGGCTGTCTTCCAAGGTGAACCGGTATCGCCAGCGTTGGTGCTAGGTTCGCGGCCCTGGTATTGAAGATAATCCAGAGTGGAGGAAACCACGTAATCATGTAGAGGTTGATCAATTCGATATTGAGATCGAATTGAATGATGTCCTTAAGGCGAACGTCTTAGCGGGAGATCAATGGGATGTGGCAGATTTGATTGCTCCTGAGCTGTTGGTTGAAGCGGGCCTAGCCACTGCACCCATTGATTTTTCCTCTTCACCTTTCCCAGGCTCCCCTGACCCTCCTCCTCAACCTACTCCTAGCCAAAATGATCCATCCTCTTCCGATGAATCTGATGATGATTCTAGTGACGATTCTGATGATTCAGGATCTGAAGATGATTTTGAAAACTCCTCCTCCTCTTCTGAATCCTCGCCCCTCCAAACACGTCCTTGTCGGCCTGCTCATGCACCCTTAAGCGAGGGGGCGAGCTCTTCCTTATCTCTCCTCCTTCACACTTCTTCCTTCACTGACCATAATGCCGAGCCGTTCGTTCGGGTGCAGGATCTGGCTGAAGACGAGTTATATGTGGATATCTTGTCTGATCTTAATCACCTTGATCACGCATTAGCGTCGGACTCCGAGGAAGCCCAAAATGTTGCTTCCGTTAAGGATGAGTCATCCAGTTACTATTTTACTTTTGACTGCACTTGTTTATCTTCTATCGGGTGTTGTCTCCTGTTCTTAATGTATTGTTCTACATTTATATCTTAGTTTCTCTTGTTCTTGCAGGTATGGCTCCGTATAATCCAAGGAAGAGATTGTCAGCTTCCATGGGGGTCCCTGGGAGCTGTGGAGAACAAGAATAAGGGGAAATTGCTCCTCCTCATCATTCTGACAAACGTCATCGGTCCGATGATCCTCCTCCTCCGCAAGTGGCTGCCGCTTCTCAGACCCCTGAAGACTTGAGGGGATTTTCTTCACGAGACCAGCCGGGCTTGGCTGAGGTTCTGCTTCGAGCTATGCCCCCTCAAGCCACCCTCCAGTCTAGGCCTCCCAAGAAGCGTCTCACGAGCCATTACACGCCCTCCTATTCATCTCAGCACTTCAAATTGCCTGACTATATACGCACCTCTCCAGCACCCGTGCTGAACAACATTCCCTTTCCTAACCGCTCGATTATGACCTCTGAGGACAACGCATTAGCAACGATCCAGGCTGTATCTTCTGCTACTCAAGGTGATCTGGATCACTATCAGAATGATCACGGGTTTTATGAAAAAGAATGGACTCATCGGGACATATGATGCAGGATAGCACGATTGGCGGTAGCGGCGGAGGCAGCCTTAAGAATGCAAAATGATGCTGAGGACAGAATTTATGATCGGAATTAAGATATTCGGAATCTGAAAATTCAACAGGATGCCCTCAAGGACGATGTGAAGAAGTTTAAGGGTATTGTTGATAGGGCAGCGGAAGATGTTACAAAGGTTGGGGAGGAGGCAGCAAATGCTAGGCGTGACCTAGAGTTGATGAGACTGGATCAGGAAAGGTGTCAACGTGATGTTGAGCAGGCGAACTAGGAGGTTGAGCAGGTGCACCGTGAGGCTGAGTTGTTGCGCCGTGAGTTGGAGGAGGAGAGGCAGAAGAGGGCTGACGTGGATCTGGAGGCCATCCGGGAAGCCAACTTTAGGAAGTGGGTAGATGAGTGGCAGGACACTCCGGGAGGATAGGAATGGCTCTCAGACGGCTGTCGGACGCTCTGTCTCAACCCACTTGGTAAAATAATCCACCGCCACGATCAAGAATTTCTTTCCTTTGGGAGCTTTCGGGTACAGTCCTTGAATGTCGATGCCCCACATTGCGAATGGCCAAGCACTAGTGATAGGAATGAGTGGTGTGGAGGGACGATTTTGCTTTCTGGCGAACTTTTGACAGATTGCGCATTTCCAAACAAATTCCTCAGCTACAGCCTCTAACTTGGGAAAAAAATAACCTTATTTTCTGATCTTCTTAGCCAACGTTGTCCCCCCTTGATGACTACCGCATGCGCCCTCATGAATTTCCTCCATGACATATTGAGCTTCCTGCTCTATCAGATATCTAGCGCATGGGTGCTGGTATAACTGTTTGTAGAGGACACATTGATTAATCGAAACCTTGCTGCTCTGATCCTAAGACTTTTGGCCTTGTCTCTATCTTCAAGTAATGTTCCATCTTCTAGATACTGAATAATTTGCGTCATCCAATTCGGGGTAGTTGGATCTATGATCAGAAGTTCAGAGGTTGAATCTAGACTTCTCTTCTGGAATTTTCCATGTAAATCGTGCGTCCAATCTCTCATGGATGGGCCCATGTCAATCTTGAAAGCGCATCGGCTTTGGTGTATTGTGAGCGAGGAGTCTGGAGGATCTCAACCTTCTCAAACTTCTTTATCAACTCATCAGCCAACTTCTTAAACATGATCATAGAATCCTTCTCTGTAGCATAGCTGTCGTTCATCTGGTTCACAACAAGCTGCGAGTCGCTGAAGATTTGTAAAATGTGAACCTCTAACTCCATAGCAATCTTTAATCCAGCGATCAACGCCTCATACTCTGCCTCGTTGTTCATCACAAGAAACTCAAAGCGTAGAGCGTACTCAACTTCAACTCCATTTGGTCTTGTTAGAACCAAGCCTGCTCCTCCTTCCTGTCTCCCTGCCGAGCCATCGATGTGGAGGGTCCAACAAGGCGATGGTCTTGGTGGGAGAGCAAATTCTGCGCACTCAACAATGAAATCTGCTAGGGCCTGCCCTTTGACTACCGGTCGGGGCTGATAATCGATCTGATACTGAGCCAACTCTACTGACCACTTCACGAGCCTACTTGAAGTCTCTGGCCTGTGCAGGATCTGTCTCAAAGGCTGATTGGTGAGGACTATAATCGGATGAGCTAGGAAATAAGGCCTCAGACGCCTTGTCGTTGTCACTAATGCAAACGCTAGCTTATCCGCCTTGGGATATCTTTCCTCGGTATCCTTTATCATCTTGTTCGTGTAGTACACAGGCCTCTGAATCTTTTTCTCCTCCCTGAAGAGCACTGAGCTAACAGCGAAATCTGAAATGGCCAAATAGAGGTACATCGTTTCATCTTTGACTGGTTTGGTGAGCAAGGGGGGAGAAGCTAGGTGGGTCTTCAAGCTCTCAAAATCTGTTTGGCACTCGGCGGTCCACTCAAACTCTTTTAGCTTCCGCAGTACTTTGAAGAAATGGAGGCTCTTGTCAGCTGATCAACTCAAAAATAGGCTTAATGCGGCCAGCTTGCTAGTCAACTGCTGGACTTCCTTCACACTCCTTAGAGGGACCATGTCGATGATGGCCTGGATCTTCTCTGGGTTGGCCTCGATCCCTCTTTGCGTCACAATATATCCCAAAAATTTCCCAGAAGTTACTCCAAAAGTGCACTTCTTTATGTTGAGTTTCATGGAAAACTTCCTGAGAATTGAAAATGATGTCTCTAGAGCCGCCACATGCTCATTCATCGTGACGCTCGTGACCAGCATGTCATCCATATATACCTCCATGCTCTTTCCAATCACTGGTTCAAACATCTTGTTGACCAGCCGCTGATAGGTAGCCCCGACATTCTTCAAGCTAAAGGGCATCGTCTTATAACATTACGTGCCATTGTGTGTAATAAATGTAGTCTTTTCCTCGTCTTCCCTCTTCATTCGAATCTGATGATAGTTTGAAGGCATCCATGAAGCTCAACATCTCTTGATCGGAGATGGCATCTACTAAAGCGTCTATGCCTAAGAGAGGGTAGCTATCTTTTGGACAGGCCTTGTTCAGGTCCGTGAAATCTATGCACATCCTCTAACTCCCATTTGACTTCTTTACCAGCACCGGATTGTCCAGCTATTCAGGATAAAGAACCTCGCGAATGATTCCGGCTGCCAAGAGTTTCTGTACTTTCTCCTTTACCGCATCATTCCTCTCCTCGCCAAGCCTTCGACGCCTCTTCTTGATCGGTGTGACTTTGGGATCAATACTTAGTGCATGCTCAATCACATTCCTACTGATTCCAACCATGTCCTCAGATGATAGGGCAAAAACATCACAGTTGCTCTTTAAAAAGTCCACTAACAACTGTCGAGAATCTAGCTGCAACAACGTTCCAATCTTCACTGTGGATCATGAATCACCTTCAATGAAAAAGAGCTATTCTAGAGGCTCCACTGGCTGAGCCCTCTCCTCGATTGGGCTCTCTATATAGTGGATGCCTCCTATAGTCTTCTCCTTGATGTTTGAGCACACCCCAACCTTCTCCTTACTATCCAGCGCTACCAGGTAGCACTCCCGAGCTGCAGTTTGATCACCAAACATCTTGCCAACCTTCCCCCTTACAGGAAACTTCAACTTCAAATGATAGGGGGAAATGGCGGCTCTCATCTTGATCATCGTGGGGCGACCAAGAATGACGTTGTAAGTTGAGCGAAGATCTACCACAAGCCGCTTCACATCCAGTGTGGTTCTTACTTCTGTCCCCCATGGTCAGTGGAAGGGTGATCTCTCCCTCTATCCACCAAAATCTTCTGAAGAACGACATGTTTAATCATGGCAGTTACTAGGATGGCATCTTGATGTGGATACTTCACCTCTGCCTCATCCTCCTTGGTGAATGTTAATGGTACATCCTATGGATCTACGATCTCCCTAGAGCTACTAGCAATGGAATCCATCCGCTCACCTCGGGCGTAACTCTTCCTCCCTCTGTTGCTGTCATCGCCGCTCGATGTGCCCCCATGAATGACGTTGATGACCACTGCATTCTTCTCACCAATCCGAGCTCCTACTACGGTCTCTCCTACCCTGAGGATGGGGTTTACAGTTATCTGCTGGAGGTCGTCTGGACTGCTAGTTCTCTGGTTGGTTTTTGGCATCCCTTCGATTCTTAAGTACCCGACATTCCTCGGTTGAGTGGCCGAGGACCTTATGGTAGGTGCACCATCAAGCGGGCCTTATCTGTGTGTCTGGTGGGGGCAATTCCTAGACCGGTGCTACAGTATTGAGAGGCTGAGGGTTCTGAGGAATAGAGACTCTAATCTCATTTCCTACCCAAGGCAGGATCTCCTTCTTCGGAGTATCAAATCTTCGAGGTCTGAAGTCACATCAAAACAACTTCCTCTCTCGGCGATTATGCCTTTCCGAGTCCTCATGAACATCCTTCTTTGACTCCATGCCTCTAGAAGATGAAGAATCAAACACAGCCCGAGCTTTGTTTTGGTCCTCAAGTGCCATGTAGCTGCGGGCTCGTTGCAGTAGCTCTCCAAAGTCCCTCGGTGGCCTAAGAATCAGGTCATCCGAGAAGGCACCAAGACGCAATCCCATTGTAATGGCAACCGAAGTCACCTCCCCATTGAGACCGGGGATCTGGTATATGCTCTGTTGAAATGAGACATAAAGTCTCTCAACGACTCATTGGCTCGCTGCTTGATGGAGAACAAGCTGAGAGCGGCTCTGGTGAAGGTGTTGGAGCTGGCAAACTATCCTACGAAGGCCTCCCTCAACTAGGAGAATCGTGAGATCGATCGTGGAGCCAAAGAAGCATACCACTGTCTGGCTGCGCCCATGAATGTGGCGGTGAATGCCCTGCACATGATGGCATCCGCTACACTGAACAACTACATCTTGATCTCGAAGCTGTTCACGTGATCCTACGGATCAGTGGAGCCGTCATATTGATCGAACTGAGGCAGCCTAAAAGAAGAAGTAAACGGGACATCGTGCACCTCCCGAATGAAAGGACCAGATGAAGAACGTAATGATGCGGCTGCTTCCTTCTGTCTGGCCAGAGTTTCCATGGCGGTATAGGATTAACCCTCCGCCTCGTCATCACAATCACTTGCCGGAGAGACATGCTCTCTGCGGTGATGGTAAGTGCTGGCCTGCCCATACTGGTGAATGACCCGTACATCAGTCTGAAGGTGATCAGGAACAGATCCCGAAATAAACTTACCCCTGTCCTCCCTTGTCGGAGGGGGTCGAGCTCCTGGAGCAATTGGGGCCTCTTCATCAACGGTGGTGGGTGAAGGTGCTGGCAGGGGCAACCTTCTTTGCATCTCTACTATGAACTGATCCATCATCGGACCCATCATCCGAGTAACTTCCTCTCTGATGATGGGACTGAGGTTATTTAATTGTGTTTGGGAAACTTGCTGATCTGAAGATCGTCTGGCGTCGACAGCTCGATCATCAGTATGGGAAGGGGAGGGGGGTTTCTCAGGTGTTCGAGAGGTGTCAATGACATTCTTGCCAGGAGTCTTCGGATCCATGGCATGACTTGTTCGGTCGTTTCCCACAGACGGCGCCAAATGTTGCACCTAGAAAATCCCTGGAGCAAACACCAAAGTTTCAAGAGCCAGGTCCCACAAGTCTGGTCACAAAAAGATCCGGCTGGCTCGAGAGAGGAGTGTGAATCTTTGAAAAAGGAGGCTCCGAAGATCTGAAAGGGACGAACAAACTCGCCAGAGGGAACCCTGAGTTGTGAGCTCAGGGAAACCGCTCCGATGCCTAAGTCAGCAAGTGAAAAGGGAATGGGAAAGCTTCCTGACTGGTGGACCAGGCAGACTAGGCCGAGTAGAAGTACCGGGCAGATCATTCTAGGCAGAATGTCCGGGCAGGGTGAACCGAGCAGAGCTCTGGGTAAATCTTCTAGGAAGAGAGAGAATGTATTTAATGCAAGAGAGAGAGTGTGTACCTTGGTAGGTGGGGTAAGGGGGCATTTATTAGGGTTGGAAAGCTATGAAATTGCCGAAATATCCCTGAACTATACCAATGACCAAGCAGAGTAGCCGGGCAGAACATGTCGGGTAGACGTCCGGGCAGGTGGTGTCGGGTAGACGTCCGGGCAGATGGTGCTGGAAAGACGTTCGGGCAGACGGTGCTGGGTAGACGTCCGGGCAGGTGGTGCCGGGCAGATGTCCAGGTAGGTTCCTGGATAGCTGAAGACCCGTCTCGCGCACTCCGGTTCGGTCTGGTTCGATTCTCTTGTCCACGTGTCGAGAGAAAAATATCTTTACATCAGCAATGTCTTCAGGCCATCCTATCCAAGATCCATCTTTGAACAGCCTCGAAAATTCTTCAGTGCTTTCCATTTGTGTTACCCTACTCCTATATGCTTTTGATACATATCTTCTTTTATTGAGGGATTTCTTCAATGTGCTCGGGACAGTCTTTCCCTTGTCCTTTCTCTGCCAAAAATAGAAGAATGCATTCTCTATGTTTTCATGCTTCCACTTCTTAGCATCAAAGAAGAGATACCTGAATTCTTCATAATCATATCTGGAAAGTGGTGGACAGGGCTTGAGAATAACTTTAGATCCCTCAATGAATTTTGAATCATATTTGCTCTGAGCAGCTTCCTCTCCCTTTCTCTGATACCCTTCCCCTTTTTTGGCATCATGCAAAAAGTCCAAGAGGGAAGTGGTGAGAGTCGCTGTGTTCTTGGCCTGCTCTTCTTGTGATTTGATAATTGTGACCAGAGCATTCTCAACTCCTTTCATCCTCTTATCATTCTCTTTAATTCTTCTTTCAACATTTTCAGCCAATGCATCCACTTTTTGTTCTACATGCTTCTTACACATTTCAATCTTTTTCTCCAGAACTTTGCAGTTGTTAACATTCAAAGATGAGACTTCAATGAGCTTCCTGTGAAGAAAGTCCTTGTTGGTCTTCATGGATTCAAGAATGATTATGAGAAGGTCAATCACCTGTTGCATGCTCTCTACCTGACATACTGAATTCTCTTCTAATCTGATCACAGTCTGACACAAATCAGCCTTCAGCTTCTTGTCATGAAACTCAAAGAGGTCCAAAAACTTCATGATTTGCTTTAAAGCATTGTTCTGCTCCTCACCAGTTGTCAACATACATTTAACAGTTTGCTCAAAGCGAGCAAACATGTCAATGTATTCCTGGTGTGCTGCATGTTAAGCTTCATGGATTGGCTCTTCAAAAACTGATGGCTCACAGCTTGAGGAGGGTACTGATTTATGATAGAGCACAATATCCTTTCTAATCTCATCTTCATCCACATCCCTAGATGCTGTTAAGACATCATCATCCTTGGGAATAGCATCAGAAACATCAGCATGTTCATCAACAGCTTCTTTCTCATCTTGCTCATCAATGATCAATTTTCTCTTGGTTTTTTTGGCTGACTTTTTGTTCCTGGTGTAGATCTTTTCTTTCTTTGAGGTTTCAGCCTTTACAGCAGCAGCAACTTTTGCATCCTCTTTGTCTAGCTTCTCAGCCAACATAGCAACTAGCTCTAACTCAATCATCTCAGCTTCATCTTCAATGATTTTTTTAGCAGCATATTCTATGGCCATTTCAACCAGAGCCTCTAAGTTCTCTTCTTCAAGTTATAAGATGTCCTTACCATCCTTGATAACCATCACAGTGCTTTCATCAATGGGAAAATCATCTTCTACTTCTTCTATGACTTCATGTTCCATTGAATTAGTGGAAGTGGTCTGGTACTTGTGGCTCAAGAGAATATCATCTTCATCAAGTTCTTATCCACTTCTCAAAACTTCAAACTTTGAGCTCAAGGGAGCATTGTCATCATCATCTTCTTTATCAGTTTCAACATGCTCAACTGATTTTTTAGCATTCTTTGGTTCTGTAGTTGCTGGTTCATCATCATCATCATTGCCTTCATCATCATCATCATCATCATCATTATCATCTGCAACCATCTTCCTTTGTACTCTCTTGTGTGACTCAACTCCAATCTTGAAAAACGTCAACAACTTACCGCATCAACTAATTCATGGACTTCATAAGCATCAACCATGGGCATAATCCAATCTTCCTCAGCATGCATTTGCTCCATGGTTTCAGCTTGCAGTCCGAATCTGCTAAGCTTCCATGACAACCAAGAGTTGAATCTGATGAGCTCCTCTGGGATGTCCTCCTCTTCAACTTGATCTGCTGCAGTTTCAGTTATCTCACCAACTTCATCCACCTTTGAAGTCACAGGGTCCTAAGGCTCATGAGGCTCAGACATAATCCAATCTTCCTCAGCATGCATTTGCTCCATGGTTTCAGCTTGCAGTCTAGATCTGCTAAGCTTCCATGACAACCAGGAGTTGAATATGATGAGCTCCTCTGAGATGTCCTCCTCTTCAACTTGATCTGCTGCAGTTTCATTTATCTCAACAACTTCATCCATCATTGAAGTCACAGGGTCTTGAGGCTCATGAGGGGTGTCCTGAGCATCCAATGCCTGCTCACTCTCATGGCCCTGCTCCTGTACTTGCTCTAAAACATCCTGAATGATGTTAGAGACATCAACAACTTGTTCCTCTTCAACCACCTCTTGATTGACTTTCCCCTTAATTTCTGCTTCTTTGGAAGGGGTTGTGGTTGATCCAACAGTTTCTGAATCCTTAAGGAGGGTTGGTGGATCTGCTTTCTTTTCCCTTTTTAGCTGGTTTCTTCTGCTTTGGAGAAACAACAGCTCTCCTTTTCACTCCTTTTCCTTGTTGCTCACCATCAGACTTGCTTTGTTCCTTTTCAATTCTGTTCCTCTCTGCTTCAATCTCCTTCTTCTCTGACTTGGTCACAAATATTCTTTTAGAGGGATGTAGAATAACCATCTCTTTCAAGGAAATTCCACAGAAAGCAAGCAAGTGGCATGAAAGATAAAATGAAAATTAATAAGTTTTGATGATGCACAAAACATGATAGACCTTAGGATTTATTAAGATTGTATATCCTAGGGGGAACTGATACAAATCAGTTCATGACACTGTATAGACATTTAAGATTGTTGATTAGCATTAAAGGTTGCACATAGCAACCTACGCAGGTTAGGATTTGATTCAAGCCCTGAAGAAGATTCAGTTGAGGCAGATTCAGTCGAGGCAGATTCAGCTTAGATGATT
>JAOWBR010187459.1:0-10318 GCA_028571145.1 Dionaea muscipula | reverse complement strand
CCAATACTAAACATAAAAGCAAAGGATAAAACAAAAGAAAGATGAACAGAAGAAAAAGAACAAATTTTCGGAATCTAATATCAAACTTAAAAACAAAAAAAATAAGAAACAAAAGGAAAAATAACATTCAATGAAACAAATAAAGATATGAAAAGTGAAAAGATCAAACACAATGGCCACCACAATTTCTCATTAAAATAGCTACCGTAGTACCTTTACAGTCGGATATATTCAAATCCAAATAATAGAAACATAGAAAAAGATGAACAACGTAATGCCATGACACATGACCCCTAAGGCCCCATTTGGAATAAGAAGAGGGATAAAGAATGATGGATAATAATTTTACAAACTTGTTTGTTTTACGGATAAAAATCGATGGGATAAAAATTTTGACCTACATTTACCGACGGTCAACGCCGTTGACCACCGATCGCCTGCCGGAGTTGGTCGGAATTTGGCCGGAATCTTACCGGTCGTCGGAAACTGGCCGAAATTTGGCTGGAATCCGGTCGGTCACCGAAAACTAGCCGGAATCCAAACGTAATCTGACCGGTCAACTGCGGTCAACGACATTGACCGACAGCTTTCTTATCCCACTCGGTGGGATAATGAAGTAACACCCTCATGGTACTTGATTATCCCAACATTAGGGGATAAGAAGGCGGCGGGACTATTTAGTCATATTCGACCTCCTTAACAAATAGGGCCTCAAAGGATAAAAAAACATAATCAAGACAAATTGAACGCATTAGATCGATACCCACACTAATTGTAAAAATCCTAGACAAATTAATCAATACCTACACACATTAATCCTATGAGAAATTAAAAACTCCGCGACAAATTGAACAGATTAAATCGATAAATAATAGAACAATTCACTGGATCAGTAATAGATACCCAGTGCTCAGTGAAGCTATGAGCTTTCAACTCTGTAATATTTGCTCCTTGAATTCTTCTCAGCTTGCATTTGGAAAAAAACACGTATAATGTTGTAGAAATAACAGAACACGAACACCACAATCTGAAATTCTTCAACGGATTGTTTATGAGTAACTTACCTGCCCATTGTACCCTGTGCTCCAGCTTGGGACACTTCAAGAGCCAATGTAGGAGGTATGGAGTGCGACCTAGTACAGGAAGCCTAGAGCTCCGATGATAGGAAAGATGGTGGATTCCAGTTTGTGTACAGGAAGAAAAAAAAATGAAGGAGATCAATGTTTAGTGAGAACCCAGAGGCATAGTGGGCACTGGCCCTCCTAGTACTCACTCATATGATTGTGTCGTTTTGGAACTAAAGCATGGAGAGTTGAGAATGTTAGAATCAATATTCAATTTAGAAAATCGAATAATTAAATTTTTAAATTCTAATACTCGTTTGATTCGAGAAGTAGAAGAAACAGGAATAAATTGAAGCGGAAGTATACCTGAATCCATTGAATTGACGTGTGTGGGTTTAGAGAAATTGTATCTCTCTTCTTCTCTCTGATGGGGAAGCCAAAAGAGAAAATCTGATAACACACGTAACCGGGGATAATTATGATATAATTAATTAATATATAATAATAGTATGTAATTACCAATTCGTCACTTACCATAATGGTTTCTACAGATTATTTACATAACATTTGATATCCATTAAATCCAAACTTTATTAGACTAGTTAAATAAATCATAAATAATAGTATAACACATTAATTAGATAAATCAAATAAGGTGGAGGTAATGGCAGTGTTGGAGACTAAACTGAATAAGGAAAACTGATTGGAACCAGATTTCGTTCATGAAAGTTTGCTACCAACTTTCGTTCATGATGGCTGCTCGGTGATGGGCAGATCTGACCGGAAATGGTAGAGGTCGAGGGGCTGCTCGGTGAGGCAGATCTGCCCGGCAAGCGATGATGGTGGAAGAGGAGCTGCTCGGCGGAGACCGAGGGGTTGATGGAGCAGGGAGCAGCGAGGGGCTACTCGGTGGTTGGTCCGCGATGGATCTGCTGCCACCGTGGAGATCAGCTTTTCCTCTTCGATGGATCTTCCCTCTTCGCTGCCGCTGGTGTGAGATCGCTGGGTTCAAGAGCCTTCGACGTCGTGGATCGCTGGATCTGCTTTTCCTCTTCGCCGTCGACGCCGCACTGCCTTCTTCCGACCGCTGAAGGGCGTTTGGAGGGTTGATTATGACGATTAGGGTGTTTCAAGCTTGATTATGTGATCCAATGGCTGTAATGATTTCTCGCCCATTATTCGGGTCGGATGGTCAAAATTGTTTTAAAATATTTTATGAGAAAGAATTTAAGGTGTTATTTGGTTTGTTTATTTTCAATTTTTAATTTTTAGTTTTTAGTAAAAATAGAAAATAGAAAATTTGTTTCGTTTATAATTTATATTTTACGATTTATAATTTATAATTTATCAGGGTTTGAGTTTTTTCTTTGCTTTGAGTATTTTGAGAATTTTTGTTAAAAAACAGAAAACAAATTTTCCTCATTTTGTGCATTTTGAAGATTTTGAACTGAAAACTGTTTTCTGTTTTGAGAAAACAGAAAACAGAAAATTCAAACAAAACACGTTCTCTGTTTTCTGTAAAACAGAAAACACAGAAAATAAAAAATTGTCCTAACCAAATGGGGCCTAAACTTCGAACTGTTTTGTATAATCTATATAATGTAGGAGCACTTTTTTGAATTGTAGACAAACAATTAATGATACAAGTTGTGACTAATACATTTTTTTGACTAATGATACATCGACATGTGTATTGATGAAGAGAGAGGGAAAAAAAAGAATTAAATAAGAGAGAAAGATATATGGGAAAAAGAGAGAATTAAAGAGGAGAAAGAAGAGGGAAGATGAAGAGTATTTTTTATTATTTTTTATTTTTCGTTTTTAAAATGTTATATGGTTGATTTTTTTTAATTTTTTTTTTTTTTCCTGTGCGGTGCACGGGTTACCCCTAGTAGAATATATCGAAAAACAAAGAAATTACGGGAGAAGTTAAAAAGGTGAACGTTCGTAGCTAATAAAGTGGGGTTTGGTGAGATAGGATGGGGTGAGAGTAGTTTATTTTTTTTTAATAATATTAATATCTTTTTAATAAAATTTAATTTTTAATAATATATTTAATGAAAAATTATATAATATTATAGTAAATTTTTTAAAAATGTCGAGACGATCAAAATAAGACTAATATTATTGTAATAATTTTTAATTTTTATTATTATCTTATGATTTTAAATTTTATTTTTTCGTTAATTTTTTCAAAAAATTGTTAAGATATATTTTTCGATCGTTTTTATTTTGAGAGAGTGACGTACTTATCGTGTCTAAGACACGAATAACTGCTAGTAAATAAATAAAAATGGACTGGTTTAATTGAATTTAACAAATATTTACAATTTAATTGACTTAATTTCAAATTTTATTGATATCATTTTAGTAAATATTCATTGAATCAATGGAATTAATTTATTCATAATCAAGTTTTGTATCGATTCATAGTGAGTTTAGGGATGTCAAATAAAACATCGTCATGTGAAGATTCATTTTGAATCCGTTCCAGGGGATCAAAATCTATGGTCAAAACGAGGACGAAGAAAATTTATGAACCGAACTCTCTCGACTTTGGACTCACTCGTCTATAAATCGAACTCTCTTGGCTTCGGGCTAATCATCTCTACTTAGAGACTCGGGCCCATGATCTTCACTCGCAGACTCTGACTCATCATCTCCATTGAGAACAATCAGATCTTCCCTTGAATCAGATCTTTTAATCCGATGAACTATCCGACCCGAGTGAGGAGCTCTCTGAATGTTGCCAGTGGGTGCAAAGAGAAATTGTCAAAGAACTCTCCAGACCGTAGTCCATTGAGAACAATCATCACTGCAACATTATCATGAAGTTATGACACTCCGAGACGTGCCTCGTTGAACTGGGCCATGAAGTTACACAAAAATCCTGTCGAAAACTGGCAGAGCTGGAACAAGCTGTGCACTGATTATTGGGTCGAAGTTATACAAGCAAAGTGACTTAGGAAAGCATCACTTAGCTGAGAGAAGTGATTGATGGATTCCGAACGTAGTGCTTAATACCATCTTTTAGTTGCACCCTTAAGGGTGACAGAAAATACCTGACATAACACAACGTCGTTAAAGTTGAAGAGTCCCATCACGATCACATAGTTGTTTAAATGGTCATCGGGATTCAAGGTGTTGTCAAACAAATCCAACTTTGGTTGTCGGAAGTGAATTGACGTTGGATACATATGGATCTCTGGAGATAGGAGGTCTGTTGGGTACACCGCTGGTTGAACTCTACCCTACGCAAAGCTATGTTCTCAACTTCAGTGCAATTGGCACACTGAATGGCCGCAATTTCAACAAACTGACGCGCCTCTTTATCCTCATGTTGTCGAACAGCCATGCTGTTCGAAGAAGGGGGAACCTCAAAACGTGCAGGCTGAGTAGGTTGACCTATGATGAAATTCATCAAAATGTCAAATAATCCAATCGTTCACTGAATAAATTCAACGTTATCTGCTCCATAGGTCGTTGTCTGCCAGCCTCATTCCTGTCCGCAACTTGGGTGTTAACTCCCACTGCCTTTGGCAGGTTGAGCCTGACAGCACTCGGGTTGCTCGCTGGGTTCGCGGGATGCAAACTTCCTCCTTTTTCTTCTCGCGGGTTGAATCCCGCAAGTCGCACGTTGATCACCTAGTTCACGGATTGCAACACGTTGATCACCTAGTTCACGGATTGCGAACTTCCAATTGCTTCTTCTTGCGGGTTGACCACCGCATTCCACACAATGATAACTTTTTTGGACCTTAAAATCATGGACCTTCTCACTTTTTTGGATTCTTAAAATCAAGGAAGGAGGGGGTATTTATAGGGGGAGTCCGTCACCTGTCGTTCGTTCAGTGGAGTCATGTGTTGGACAACCAGTAGAGTTGTGTGTCAATTTCCTAGTGGCACCATGTGTCGTTCATCCTACGAAGTCACGTATCGGACATCCAGTTGTATCATGTGTCACGTTATGGGACTCACTATGTGGGGTCCACTTGCGGACTGCGGGATCCACACATGGGGTCCACATTGGGCCGCAAGGCCCATCTGTCGGGCTGCGGACTGTGGGACCCGTGTGTGGGGTCCACCCGTGCTATTTTATCTTTGTTAGATTTTTTTTGGGATTTTTTGAACTTTCCGGTACATCTTAATTCTGTCGTATCTGAAAAGTCCGGATACAAAAATATGGTAGTTTACCTTGTTATCACAAACTCCATTAAATCAAACTCCACAGCAGGTAAATCACATAGCAGCAAATTCAAAGAAAAAAAAAAAAACCTACATAGAAAAAAATCCGGGGAAGTGAACAAAGTGCAAATCTAATCTAAATCAACAGGTAAACGTAACCAAACTCGACAGCTAGCAACAAATCCAGGATCCAGGCTTAATAATATCATAAAACAACAAACGAAGAAGAAGAATATCATAATTTAGCTTTAACACCTAAAAAATTCAAAATGGTGATAGAATATAAGAGCATCACCAATGGTTAACAAAATTTAAAGTTTTTAGAATCTGTGAATAGTAAGAGTGTTGTGTAATGATTTTTAGAGTGAATGAAAATTTCGAATTGGAATGAAAAATTGGAGGATGAATTATGAGTATATTATGAGTATATCATATAATAATTTTTAAAGAGTGTATAATATATATTTATAGAGTTTCAAATAGAATTTTTAAAATTCCGAGAAAATTAGATAAGAAAATAGTGAAAAATATATAATGATTTTTTTAAAGTTGAATAAGATTTAGACCGTAAAGGAGAGTGAGTGAAGTGTGAACGTTGGTGGTGCTCTAATATAGATTAGATTTGATGTGATAAATCAACTTTCACGTTCACCTTTTTCTCCGATTCCTCACTCTCTCTCTCCTGTTGGCGCCCTACCACTATGCGGTTCGATTCGAGTTGCTGTGCCCTGACTAATAACTTCAAAATCTTCCGGTCAATACTTTCTCTTCCTCTCCTCTGCTCGTCTTCTATTCCTCTGTTGCTTGTTTTATTCTATACTTTGGTTTGGGGCAACATGATCCTTATCTCCATTGAAGGGGTAGTTTGTTTCTTGTTTCTGAACGAACTGCTCAAACCCATGAACAAAACCTAGCTTTTATGTTTAAGCTGACATTTGGGCATTTAAAAAAAAAAAAAAAAATTCCCCCTTTTGGGGGTGAGGTAGTGGTATTGGATATCTGAGGATGAATGGGCAGTTCACTCTACAAAGAATATAGTTTTTTTTTTTCCCAACAAAATTAAGAAAATTTGGCAAAAACATGGTTTTTCTTGGAAATTTATGTGGTTTGAAGTACCCTATTTGCTGATTTTATAGCTTGTTGGGAGGCTTTTGTGGATGGCTTTTTATTTCTCTTTTTGTCCTTTTTTTTTTTTTTGTGGTGGATGACATCCTGTAAAGGGATGGGCTTTTGTATACAACGCAGTCTTCTTATTGAAACCCTTTTGCTTAGAGACACACCATGTCTGGAGTTCACTGATATTGTTGTTGATGATGCCATATTTGCATTTAGGTAAACATCACCTGTTCAGTATATATTGGTTTCTCTAATGAAGAGTTAACTGTATCTATTAATTGGATTGAGAACCAAGAGTCTGCAAAAGGACACAATATTGTGTTGAGTTATGCGTGAGTTGTTCTCACGTCGGGGACGAGACTCGCGCATTTTTTAACATATAAGTGTTTATTGACTCAAAACCCATCAACTTAGGTTTTTGGATTGAAATCTGAGTTCAACGCATATTTGTGTGAGTATCTGGTTGCGGACTTGCAAACCTAAGTTTAGTCTCGATTGTTAGGCCGTTGGGCTCAGGTTTGAGCCCCTGATGGTTGTCTTCCCAACATATTCATATTCATATCTTTGTTGAGAGTTCAGTTGATTGCGAGAACATGCTCAGTTTATAGTTTTGGATGTTGTGTGAGTTTTTTATTGTTTCACCTAATGCTTCGAGTTCCCTTTTTAATTTGCTTGTATTCAGATTTCTTTGCCCCTTTTTGAATGCATCTTGTCTTCTTTATGTTTCTTTTCCAAATCGATTTATAAAGGAAGCACATTATATATTCTAGATAAAGCTAGATATGACAGCATGTTTGCGACTTTTACCAGCTAAATACTGAAATAACTACAATTTCCCCGCACTTGAAGCCCAAGTAATGTATATCCTAAAGGGCTCTAAAGGGCCACCTAAACAAGTTGTTGAAAGATAGTCTCAAGAACACGAGGATGGAGGTCACTCCTGTGATATGAATTTTGAATTTCCTCCCATTATTTTAGAGTATTTGCTGCTATATTTGGGTTTTTTATGCACTGAAAGTTATGGTTTAGGCATTTTTCCTTTGCACATGCCACCAGACACAGGATGCCGGTGACTCCAGGTCCCATGTTCATAAAAATAACACATAATGTCAGAAAAAGCTTTTTCTCTTGAATCTCTACTGAAATTCCATGAGAAGTTTTGTCATGATCATGTCTATTGTCTACTGGTATTCGTCCATTGCTTCGTGTGATTTGCATATTTGATCTGCAATCCAACTCTTCAACCTTCTGTGGGCATCATTGTTGACATGAAGCTAGTTGAGATGATCCATATTCAATAATTTACCTAAAGCTGAGCTGATTGTCACCGGGACTTGATGTGGCCATGGAGAATCAAGTCAAGCCTGGGACAATGATATATCGGCTAGATCATGATAAAGGGGAAGAGTTTCCAGTAAGTCAAGTCAGCTTCACTTCACAGCACGCCTCATTGCCTTCCAATTCCCGGTCTGAGAGATATGAAAGGGACAATGTTGTTTATTGATTCCTCTTTGTAATGCAGTGGAATAGAGGGAACCAACAACACGGTAAGGAACCAAATGCTCTAAGCTTGAATAAGAAGATTTTCAACATCATTGCTGAAAGGGAAGCTGCTATAGAGGAACGGAATAGAGCCCTGGCTGAAAAGGAAAAAGCATTGGAAGAGCGAGAAGCAGCAATTGCTCAGAGAGACTTGGCAATTCAAGAACGAAATGAGGCTATAATGGAACGGGATAATGCACTAATTGCCCTTCAGCATGCCGCGAACCAACAGTTGGCGTATGGAGTTCATCGTGGCACTAAGAGGATGATGCACTTCCATGCCATTGCCAGCAATGAAGCGTGCTTGGATGATCCACCACCACCGTGCATGGATGAACGGGGGATTCAAGTGCTAGATGCATTGAGGAGGACGTTGGCTGCCTCAAAGGCTATCAAGTCACAACAAGTAAAACAGCTGAGGGAGAGGGATCAGGATGAGTCAGCAGCAACACCAACAGGTCCAACACCCGTCTCATATAAACCTCAAAAAGGAAAACGGGCAGGCAAGGACCTGAACCGGAAGGCTGTTTCCGATGGACTCAAGTCCAAGAACGAGTGGATTGACCACCAAGCTGGCCTGGGCTTGAACCAAGTAACCTTTGATGAGTCTATCATGCCAGTGCCTGGCTGCTCTTGTACAGGAACTTTCAGGCATTGTTACAAATGGGCAAATGGGGGCTGGCAGTCATCTTGTTGCACCACTTCCATGTCGCAGTATCCTCTTCCTCAAATGCCCAACAGGCGTTATGGACGAATGGGTGGTCGAAAGATGAGCGGTACCGTCTTTACAAGGCTGCTTAGCCGGCTGGCGTTCGAAGGTTCTGATTTGTCCCGGCCCGTGGATTTGAAGGAACATTGGTCCAAACACGGTACCAACCGCTACATTACTATCAAGTAGCAAAGCAACTTCCTTTGGTGACGGACTCAAGTAGCTTTTCTAGGTAGCTGAGCTGAAGCTAACTTATTTTCGATACCGGGCTTGGGCCTGGGCCTGGGCTTGTATGACCAGGATGAGAGGGTAGCAGTATGTGCTGTGACTCATGCTTATTATTGATTTCCGTGTGCGCGCCATTTTTGTATGTTGAGATTGCTGATTTGAGAGGAAGTATGGGGTATTTATAGGATTTGATTTCAGCCTTTAGGACTTATGAAATGACTGTTTTACCCTCAGATTGTCATGTGTTGTTCATCCAGTGGAATCATATGTCGAACATTCAGTAGAGTTATGTATCAATCTTCTAATGGCGCTACGTGTTGGGTATAGCCAATTGTCAAACATCAGCTGCGCCATGTGTCGGGATGTGAGACTCACCTGTGAGATCCACCTTTGGAGTGCAGGACCCACCTGCGGGTTGTGGGACCCACATGTGGGGTCCAGTACCTCCAAGATATAAGACCCACTTGCGGTCTATGGGATCCACATGCGGGGTCCACCTCTTGATCCAGGGCTCACCTATGGGGTCTACTTGGGGCTGTGGGGCCTATAGGCTTGTCTTATTGAATTTTCTACTACATGTTGAGTCAGGGCTCACCTGCGGGGTCTACTTTTGGCTAAAAGTGAATAGCCTGTGATAGAGGAGAGTTTTCGTATTTTTAGTTAAACAAATCTTTATTTTAGCTAAAAGTAGATTTTAGCAATCCTGATATTGATGCTCTTAGACTATCTCCAATAGAAAAACCCTAAAAGAAGTTTTTTCCGTGACGGTCATATTTTCTCTTTCCTCCTCTCACTTTTAATCTAAAATAAAACTTTAATCTCCATTGAAAGAACCTAGCTATATAAAACAATATAATTTATTACATAATTTATTTTTCTCTCATATTTCCATCTATTTATCCACACCAACTTTTGTTGAAAAAAAAAAAGAAAAATCTAAAAAATTGCAATAGAACGGTTCTATCTGTTGAGAACGGTTCTATCTTTCATTGGTGCTTCAATGGAAGAATCAAACAAAAGTCACTAACACACATTGACATGAAATAACAAAATTTTGGGCAATGGAGTTGCACTTAGACACATTATGATCTCTGTATTAATAAATATGTGTCAAATTAATAAAGTAAAACAAGGATTGTCATTTATAACTAGCATCGTAATTAAATTCGTTTAGTAATCCGGTAACTTTCCAAAACTGTTACTTTGTTATATGACTTAAAAAACACAGATGCATGCATGTAGGCTGCTGGATGGGTATAAGGCCTGGTTTGATAATTATGTTGGATTAGATGAGATTAGTAAAAAGATGAGATTGGGATGAGATTAATAAGAAGATGGGATTAGTAAAAAGATGAGTGTAATCCTAAATCAGTGTTTGATTATATTGGGATTAAACCTTGAAATTGATTGTATTAAAGTGATATTTCTCATTATGCCCTTAATTGAAATTTTTATAATAATAATTATTTATAAT
>JAOWBR010187458.1:380-19235 GCA_028571145.1 Dionaea muscipula | reverse complement strand
CCCCCTTTCTTGGGTCCTCTGTCAAAAGTCAAAAAAAAAATTTCTTGTCGTCGTTTGGTCCAGTTGTCGTTGCTTTCATGTCGTAGTCATTTCCTTGCTTCCTCTAGTCTTTGTTTTCCGTTGTTGTCCTTTGTTTCTTGTGATCCGTTATTTTATTCCTGGGATTGAAAAGAAATCATTGAGGAATTCTAGAGCAGAAAAAGACAAGAGTGATGAGAGTACTCGAGGGAAAAAGGCAAATAGAGTGCAAACACATAAACACATGTTCGGTTCGGTTCTATTCTGTTTGTTCTTATGGCTGATAAGGTCAATGAGGAGAATGGAGGCAATCCGGGTGGCTTGGGAGGGGGATTGGATGTATTAGGCGCTCGCTAAATAACTTGACTGTACGGATGGAAAGAGTTGAGGTGGGAAGAGTTGAGCCGCCACTAATCCACCAATCCCTGTTAGGAGAAGGAGAAATAAAAGAGTGTTGGCTGATGACTACTATGATGACGATGATGACTCCGCAAGGAGCCATGAGAGTGAAAGGAGTGATAGAAGTGATCGGAAGGATAAGAGGGGAAGACGAGATAGGTATCGGAATGAGGATCGAGATTTTGACAATGTAAAGTTAAAAAATCCGTCTCTTCAGGAGAGTCTGATCCCGAAGCTTACTTGGAGTGGGAGAAGATAGTCAAGTTAGTGTTTGATTATAAAAGGTACTCTGCGGCTCATAAAGTGAAACTAGTTGTGGTGGAATTTACTGATTATGTTGTTGAGTGGTAGGATCAACTGGTGACTAGTAGGAGACAGAATGGAGAACACCCCGTGGAGACTTGGGTAGAGTTGAAGGCAATAATGAGAAAAAGATTTGTTCTAGGGCATTACTATAGGGATCTTTATCAGAAGTTACAAAGGCTGACTCAAGGGACGAGCACTGTTGAGAATTATAATAAAGAGATGGAGATCTCCATGATTAGAGTAAATGTGGAGGAGGATCGGGAAGCAACAATGGCATGGTTTTTGAGTGAGTTGAATCGAGAAATAGCAAATGTGGTGGAGCTGCAGCACTATGTAGAGATTGAGGAGATGGTGCAGAAGGCAGTTAAGGTGGAGCATCAACTTAAGAAGAGGGGCACTATGAGACCTGCTTCAAGTTTTCAACCTTCTCCTTGAAAATCTAGTGCACCGAAAAAAGAGGAAAAAGCACTAGTTACAGTTGTTTCAAAGCCTAAGGTGGTACCTACCCCAAGTGGAGAGCTAGGTAAAATTGACACTTATTTTTCTTCTTCTAGGAGTAAATATATTATCTGTTTTAAATGCCAAGAGAGGGGGCATATTGCTAGTCAACGTCCTAATCACAAGGTGATGGTATTGCTTGATAGTGGGGAGGTTGTTTCGGAGGAGGAGGAAGGTAGTGATTCTATGCCTCCCTTGGAGGATAGATCGGATTATGAAGGGGAGAATGTTCACAATTCGTTAGTTTTGATTACTAGAAGGGCTTTGAGTGTGCAAATTGACGTTAGTGATGAAGTTCAAAGGGAAAATATTTTCTATACCCGATGTCATGTGAAGGATAAGGTTTGTAGTGTTATTATTGATGGTGGCAGTTGTGCAAATATGGCTAGCACTATGTTGGTAGAGAAGTTAGGTTTGCCTACGATCGCTCACCCTACACCTTATAGACTTGAATGGTTGAACAATAGTGGAGAATTGAGAGTGAATAAGCAAGTGGCCATCCCTTTTAGAATCGGTAGATACAAGGATGAAGTTCTTTGTGATGTTGTACCGATGCAAGCGGGACATTTGCTATTGGGTAGGCCATGGCATTATGATAGAGGAGTTACACATGACGGTTTCACCAACCGGTACTCGTTTGTGATGAATGATAGGTCAATTATTCTTCGGCCTTTGACCCCACAATAAGTTCATGATGATCAAGTAATGATGTAAGAAGAGACTGAAAGAGAGAATCAAAAGAAAAGAGAGATTGAAAAAAAGAAAGAAAAAGAAAAAGAAGTCAAGGCAAAAGCAAATAAAAGGGCAAATGAAAGCTCGTTGAGTGTGGTAAAATTAATGAGAGAAAAAAAATTGTTTCGTAAAAGTCAAAGAAGTGAGACAAGCTTTGTTTTCAAACCGGCCAATGATAATACTTTTGTACAAGGAGGCCTTTTTAAATACTAACAAGCTTAACCCTTCTTTACCTAGTGTTGTTATCTCTCTTTTGCAAAAATATAATGATGTGTTCCGAAGGAGACCCCAATTGGTTTGTCACCAATCCGGGGAATCGAGCATCAAATAGACTTTGTACCCGGTGATTCCATTCCTAACTGGCCAGCTTATAGAAACAACCCGAAGGAGACGAAGAAGCTTTAAAAGCAAAATGGTGAACTATTAGCGAAGGGGTACGTTAAGGAGAGTATGAGCCCATGTGTCGTCCCGATGATATTAGTGCCAAAAAAATATGGATCATGAAGGATGTGTGTCGACAGTAGAATGGTAAATAATATAATGGTAAAATATCGACACCCAATTCCTAGGCTTGATGATATGCTAGATGAGTTGCATGGTTCATGTGTGTTTTCTAAAATTGATCTTAAAAGTGATTATCATCAAATACGCATGAAGGAAGGAGATGAATGAAAAATGACTTTTAAAACTAAATATGGACCGTACGAATGGTGAGTTATGCCGTTTGCTCTCACTAATGCTCCTAGTACTTTTATGAGATTAATGAATCATATTCTTCGTGTTTTTGTTGGTAAATTTGTTGTGGTATATTTTGATGATATTTTAGCCTATAGCAAGGGTTTAGAGGACCATGTGGAACACTTGAGGTCGGTTCTCGATACTTTGAGAAAAGAACAATTATATGCTAATTTAAATAATTGCACTTTTTGTACTGACAAGTTGATTTTCTTGGGTTTTGTTGTGCCAGGGTATCCAAGTAGATGAAGAAAAGGTTTGTGCCATTCAGAATTGGCCTAGCTCAACAAATGTGAATCAAGTGAGGAGTTTTCATAGGCTAACGAGTTTTTATCGGCGCTTTGTGAGGGACTTAATTACCATTGCAACGCCCTTGACGGAAGTTATCAAGAAGAATGTGGGCTTTAGATACGGAGAAGAGCAAGAGCAAGCATTTCAACTGCTAAAAGGGAGTTGACTAATGCTCTTTTATTATCGTTACCTGATTTTTCTAAAGCTTTTGAAATTGGGTGTGACGCTTCTAGTGTTAGTATAGGTGCGGTGTTATCCCAAGAGGGGCGGCCCATCGCGTATTTTAGTGAGAAGCTCAATGGCGCGGCATTGAATTATCCAACCTACCACAAGAAACTTTATGCTTTGGTTCGGGCCTTGGAGATGTGGCAACATTATTTGTGGCCCAAGGAGTTTGTGATACACACCGACCACGAGTTCTTGAAGTATTTGAAGGGTCAACACAAACTGACCAAACGTCATGCCAAGCGGGTAGAATTTATCGAAACTTTTCTTTATGTTATCTGGTACAATCAGGGTAAGGAAAATATCGTTGCTGATGCTTTATCTCGTCGATATCTTTTGCTTAATTCATTAGATGCAAAACTGCTTAGATTCGAACTTCTAAAGAAATTGTATAAGCATGATCGAGAATTTGGTGAAGCATTTAGATTGAATGAGCATGTTGCTTATGGAAAATATTTTAGACATGATGGGTTTTTATCTGTTGATCATCGATTGTGTGTGCCTAATTGTTCTGTTCGTGATTTATTAGTTATGGAGTCTTATGGTGGGGGTTTGATGGGTCACTTTAGAGTTGCTAGGACGTTAGCTATTTTGCAAGAGCATTTCTTTTGGCTCAACATGAAAAGAGATGTCGAGCGAGTGTGTGATAGGTGTGTCACTTGTAGGCAAGCAAAATCCCGTGCACAACCCCATGGATTGTATATGCCTTTACCCGTTCCTACTAAGCCCTGAATTGATTTGTCTATGGATTTTATGTTAGGCTTACCCAGATCCAAGAGTGGGCGAGATTCTATTTTTGTTTTGGTTGACAAGTTTTCAAAAATGGCACATTTTATTCCCTGTGTTAAATCTGATGATGCCATGCATGTTGCTGATTTGTTCTTTCGTGAAGTTGTGCGTTTACATGGAATGCCACGTACTATTGTGTCTAATAGGGACGCTAGGTTTCTTAGTAGTTTTTCGAAAACATTATGGGGTAAACTTGGTACTAAATTGCTATTTTTCACTACTTGTCATCCTCAGACCGATGACCAAACCGAGGTAGTAAATAGGACATTGGGGACTTTGTTATGCAAATTTGTTAAATCTAATTTAAAAAGTTAGGAGGAGTGTTTGCCACATATGGAGTTTGCCTATAATTGTTCCGCTCATTCGGCTACTAAGTTTTCTCCTTTTGAACTTGTCTACGATTTTAATCCTTTGACTCCATTAAATTTATGTCCAATTCCTGTGCATGATCGTGTTCATCTAGATGAAAAGCACAGGTCTAAATTGGTAAGGCAACTTCATGAGAAGGCTCGGCTCAATATCGAGCACCGAACAGAACAATACGCCAAACAAGCGAACAAAGGGCGGCGTCAGGTGGTTTTTGAACCTGGGTATTGGGTTTGGTTATATTTACGGAAAGAACGTTTTCCCGAGAAACGACGATCCAAGTTGTCCCTCGAGGAGATGGACCTTTTTAAGTGCTCGAGCGAATTAATGACAATGTCTACCGCCTCGATTTACCTAGTGAGTATAATGTCGGTTCTTCTTTTAACGTTACTGATCTAAGTCCGTATGATGCAGATGATGATGTCGATTTGAGAACAAATCCTTTTCAAGAGGAGGGGGATGACACGATTCCGGTCGGTTCACGAGCGGGTGGTGACGGTTCGATCCAAATTCTTGTTGGTCCGATGACGAGGTTGTCTGCTAGGATGATTCAAGCTACTCTGTTCTGGTTTATACAAGAGTTGGTGACTAGTTCGTGCTCAAGGAAGTCCACGGAAGAAGGATGATAACCTGTTCATAGTTGGATTCGAGTTCGTGAAGACGGAGCGAAAGATTCAGCCTTGATTTTGGCCAAGACGGCCAGCACGGTCAGCCTGTGCCACTAAGCACACCCGTGCTCAACTTGGCTCCTTTGCGTACAACGTGGCTGTGCCCTAGGGTCGTGCCCAGAGGCACGCCCGTGCTTGCATTGTTTTTTCTTCGCCTTCGAGACCAGTGTTGGATACGGCTCGTCCTGCTTGTCCGTGTTTCAAGGCACAGCCATGCCCAGTCCCGTGTCTTTAACACTGCGTTTTATTAACTATTGATAATTTCCTTATTTTTTACCCCTTGATATAAAAGGGCATGTAAAACCTTTTTGGATTCAGTTTTTTATCATTATTGAATTGAGAGAGAGAATTTCCTCTGTGATTTCTCAAAACCCTAGGGATTCAACGGATTATGAGATCCGTCGTCTTACACCCTGGCTTATCGTTCGATCTGTCGCAATCGTGTGTGGTGCCTTTAATTTCAAGGTTCACTTCGTCCATTCGTGATCGGGTCAAGGTCTTCATACCAAGGTTCGCTTCGTTGGTGCGTAGTCGGGTCGCGGATCCATCCAAGTCTAACTCAACGGTCCTTGACATCGAGTTTCATACGAGTTCGCGTCGCGAGTCGGCCGAGTTCGTATCGTAAACAATATCAAGCGGTCTTTTCTTGACATAAGCTCCCTCACTTTAATGCCCTTTTCCAGTTCACGTGAAATTTCTTCACCTTTTAAATAAGAAACTGAAGTTTACAAACTCACCTCGCCAAATAACGAGCCATTGGAACATTCATTTGGTTTGAATTTCAGAGGAAAAAACTTTTTTCAATAAACCTACAATTGGTGTTCTCACTCCAGCAATGTGGAATCATGTTTTTAAATCTAATACTTCTAACAAACATTGGAATAGTAGTGAAGTAACAAACTTGTTTTGCAAAAGTTTTTAATCCATGTATAATGTTAGGTGCCTGATTATAAAAAGCAAAACAGTTTGGAACTTCTAGCATGCTAGTTTTTCCCCAAGAGTTCCTAGGAGGAAAAAGAAGTTGAGAAATAACATAGTTACCTTGGCCCTGAAGATGACCCACAGGACTTCTGAACTCAGGGAAAACATGTCGTAGCAGCATGCCCTCCAACTCTGATTTGTATGGTTCAGTCTGCTTCAGCCTATCACAAAGAGCTCCAATTGCAAGAAGTGCCCCATCCTTCTGCCTGTAAGGCTTTTGCTCCAGCGGAGCCACATCGTACCTGATATCAGGAAAATTAGCAATACAATAATAATCAGTTCTGCCATTAGAATGTCAAACACTAATGAATTAGTGCAGAGAGAAATTTTGACAAAAACACCATATACCTACTGAGAATCTCAACAATGAAATTGATGAACTTCTGAAGGTTTTCCTTCCCCCGTTTCCTTAACAACTCACTTAAAAAATCCATGGCAGCAGTCCTAGGACTGTACAAATCTTCAACGATATCTGAAAAAGGAAAAAGAATCCAAATACAGCAGCGAGTTCTACAAAAAAGACTTGATAAAAATTGCAATATGAATAGAAAAATAAATGGTTAAAGTAAAACTCACCATAGCCTTTCCTTACATACTCATGTGGGTCTTCATCCCAAAGCTTCTGGTCATTATCATTGAAACACATAAGAGGGAATATTATCTCAAAAAGGAGAACACCTAGCCGAGGTTGCAGCAACTGGTACATGCTGCTTTTTGAAACACTGACCACCAAAAAAATCATATTCAGCCCACAGAAGAAAGAATTCATGAAGAAGATATTTCATCAACACCAATTTATCCATCAGTATGAAACAAAAAGTACAAATCTATAAGGCAAAAATGTCAAAAATATAATCAACTTCTGACAAAGCGTCAAATTTAAAATCTACTGTTATTTGTGTCAAATACATTCAACTTTTATTTTGCTGTCTATTTTAGTTGTATTGATAAAACCAAACTAGAATCAATGACACACAAGCCAAAATTAACATTGAAATCATAGAAATTCATTTCTCATTAATTTGATACTCATCATATCCGACATTATTTCAAGGTGCAAAACATATAAATAATATCGGCTACAACAAAAATCAGATTAATAAGAAATGAATTTCTATGATTTCAACGTTATTTTTGGCTCAAGTTGGCTATCCAAATGTCGAAGTTGAACCGGTTACAGATTCTGCCTGTATTCATTTTGAGGAACATACTAAGTGGCAATCAATGATGCATGTTATTCATCCTAACAGAAGCTTGAAGATGATGTAGCACAGAAGTCAAAGAGTTGAACCAAACCAAACAAGCATATGGAAAGCCCAAGAAGTAGATTTAAAATTCAAAGCGGTAATTGGCCCTCCTAAACTTCCTAAATTTCAAAAGTAGCCTCCTTGCCAAAACAGATTGGGGAAAGGTTCTGCTAATAATGGTCTTAGACACAACAGATTGAACTCGGAAAACATTAAGCTATTCTACAGGAAGTTAGGATCTACCGCATCAAGTAAATTCAAGAATGTTCAAGCTTTATCATGATGAGGGCGCAAACCAAGGAGTTTTCCAGCAAAAACAGTAAGGTTTATTCTAAGGTGTACACAGTGGATGAAAACAGGGTGCTCGTGAACTGAAACGTTTAAGCCAATGTAGATCTCAGGTGAAACAGATCGCAACAACTGGAGGAGTTTATAAAGAATCCTTGTGCATAACATGTAATTGTTCCATAGGTAGAGGTATGAGGAGGAAAAAGAGGGCATTGACTGAAAAAGAAGCTACATGACAATAGTTTGAAGCATGGAAATTTAAAGCACCAAGAGCCGAGTGGAGTCACTGGAAGTGGGAAGATAATTCTGAGAGGAGAACGGCTTCAAAAGCATAGGGAAAGGGTAAACACTATTTGAATTGAGAATAGCTCGCACATGGGGAAAAAACCCTGCTTCCATGATACCACAATTTAACATGATCAATGGCATCTCGCAGCAATCCCTAACAAAATCCAAAAGAAATTCAAAGAAAAAGGGTCTGACTTCAATAACCCTCTCTGATGACAAATCAGCAAAAACAAGGAAGTAGGCAGGCACATTATACTAATACTTTGCAGTCATCAAAATCAAACCGTATCTAGATATTTTGGGTACTTTATATCATAAAGTAGCTACATACTGAAGCCTATCGAAATTGGAAATATTAATGGAAACCTCGATATCACATGCCATGGGCATGGATCTAACATATGATATCAGGTTCCTATGAATATCGGCCAGTAACGTCAAGTAATCCACCAAAACAATAGAAAGTGAATAAAAAATACAGCATAGGAGAGCAAGATAATGCAAACAAAACCTGTTGCTCAAATATTGCAGAATAAGGTTGATAACTCTGTCAGGTAAATATCCACCAGCACGGATCGCGTCGAGCAAATTCAAATGACACTCTAAAAATTTTCCAGCATAAGTCTTCATGAACATTTGGGCAAAAGCTTTGTTTTCTGGATTGTGGAGTCTTGTATCTCCAAAACTGTTTCAAGACAAAAATGACCATAAAAGTTAGAAGAAGTCATAGAACCAGTAATTCACTGGCTGTATTTTGTTTCTACGTCGATGCACCCAGTTATTGGCTCTCTCTTTTCTTTTCTTTTTTGGCTTTTATGCCTATGTGCCAGCAACATGATTTGTTTCAAATGACCACTCAAAGGATAGATAATAGCACTGTACAGGTAGTGAACTTACCGGGTATAAAGCCGATTTAATATATGAACTGTCCATTTCTTCACCTTCCACCAACCCCATGATTTTCTTTGTTCTGGGTCAGCTGGCTGGCCTTCCAAAGGAATAGGCATCTCCAATATATTTAAAAAAATAACCATCCACGCATTGAACACAGTTGCCTCATATAACTGCTTAGGAATCTCCAACTGAAAAAGAAATACAAATTGCTCAATTATTCTTTTGAATAATGGAAGTTGCCAATGTGACATAACTATATGCTGTTTCATCCGCATTAAAGCATGAATATAAAATCAGCACACCAGCTCAAACTATGAATCAGAATCCCCACAAAAACTTGTAGATCCACTTTAACACTTTACATTCGGGAGCTGAACATCCATTCACATGCTAACAACTTGTGTCAATAATCCATATATTATGACATCAGGTCAGTGGCTGTACTTGGAAGAAATTTCATCAGTAACCACCCATTACATTTTGATTGGCTGCAATAATACTAGTGCTAAGCATCCCCTCCCGCTCTTCCTTTGCCAACAAAAAGACCAAAAAGAAGGCCAACTCCACGTATAGGTAGATGCCCAGATAATGAACAAGTAACAAAAAAAGAGTGCTTCATTTGATTTACACTGCGAAAGTATGTCACCAACTCCTCGAATTTATAACCACAGAACATGCCCACACAAGAATCTTTCAGTAAAAAGGCACTGGAAACTCACATTCATTGAGGACGATAATCCAATGACCATCTCAAGGCCCAAAAACTGTAAGAAATAAGCCTTCTCCATAAATTCAAGTCCAAAGAAAAGGAAAAAGATGTGCATCGGTAGTGGCCAAAAAGCACGCAAATACAGCAGAATTGATCGGAAACTAGGTAGCAAACCGCAGTCTGGAAAATGCTTAGTTTAATATTGTTTTGGTACAGTTAAGAAGGAAAATAACTACAATATTCAACGAAAATGCAGCTCATTCAGCATGCACGAGACAACAGGTGCTAGAAATTCCCCACTTATGCAGTGTGAATCTTTTGACGACATAAGAAAACATTGTGGTCCCTAGGAATGGAATGCACTCAGCCATCAACAGCTGCAGCAATACCAAAGCATACACAGAATTAGAAGGATTGCATCCCTCTGTCTTAAACCATAGATGATAAGTAACAAGGGATTTGTTTCCTGTAGAGTCTGTTACACTTAGTACAACACAACCTTGACGATAGTTCCAACAACCACAGCTAAAGACCAAATTGGAGATGCCGCAGTACTAAGCCCAGTAAATACATCTTACACAAGTTCTGATACATAGAATAAAAAATAACTTCCAAGTATTTTCTAAAGAGTAAAAAAAAAATAGTTTTTGAGCAGAACATACATAAATGGATGACCAGAATATTTTACAGATGAGCTTGATCAGTTCTACCACATCTATGGAAGGATTGCCAATGTGAACAAGTTTGTTAAATATATTGAGCAGATGAACAAACGTCTCCTCAACAATCAAATAAACTGGTGCCCTCTCCTCATCAGACTTGAACCTATGAAAAGAACAAACTTGGATTATGACGTAAGAACCTCTAGAGTGTTCATTTGTTAATTGTTTCAGTAGCTTAATCATATGCAGTTGTGTGCAATTACAGCAAACATGTTGCAAAATAAGCACATCAATCAATCCAGTCAATTGACATGGAGGAAGTTTAAACGAGCAATCTCAGGATTAATTTCTAACTGCCAAAGTGCTAATCGTAAATGGATATGCTAAGTAGCTGGAGCCCCCAAAGCTGCTTTCTATTGCATTATTATGATATCAAGATTGTTCATGCATATCTTAATCAGTTCCAATGAAAATGGTTCAAATCCACAATTCTAAGGATCAATTCCACTGAAAAGAGTTCTGATCTAGTAATCAAAGCATCACAACACCACTTTTCTAATACTCATTTAAATGTAGAAGGACGAACCAACATTACCATGAAATTCTGATAAAACCTAGGTGCAAATGTAATATCTCAAGGCATGGAGTATATTAGATCTTGAGCCAATGATACAGAATGAAGGGGAGATTGATGAAGATGTAACAAATAGAATTAAAGTTGTTGGATGAAATGAAAGAGCGATTCAGGAGTTCCATGTGAACCAGAAGTATCTATCAAGCTTGAAGGGAAATCGACTATTTGATGTGCAATGTTATATGAAGCAGAGTATTGGACGTTAATTGTCATTCACGCACAGAAGACGAGATTGGAAAAGATGAAAATGCTGAGCTGGATGTGTGGGTACTGTGTACAATAGGAAGGATAGGATTTGAGATGATGTTACAAGGGAAATGGTTGAAGTCATCTCTATAGAAGATGAGATGAGAGAATCATGCTTAAGGAGGTTTGGGCATGTGAAACCTGTCTTACAATGCACTTGTAAGAAAATATGAGGTAATGGAAAAGGTGCAAATCAAGAGAGAATGAGGAAGACAGAAGAAGAGTTTAAAGGCAACCATTCGTTGTGACTTGCTGTATCACAAACTCACAGTGGATATGGTGCATAAATATAATAGAGGAAATTGACGTTGTTATATCCACGTAGCCGACCTCCCTTAGTGAGAACACAACTTTGTTTGTTATATGTTGCTGATTGTGTTGAGTAAGTGCTTAATGATTTCATTAATGTTTTGATGATGTATGATGACAAATATTTGAACTAAGTGCGCAGGTTAAGAAAAAATTTAATTATCCCCAAAATCAAATTTAAACAAGATGTCTTGTGCATTTGGAATTCATGTTTCATAATGCTTGACCGATGAGAGCTTTCATGGGCCCTTATGTCTAGGACTTGATATTATTAGAATATTTTACTTGGGTTGTAAAGTTTATTGGGTCTAAAGTCCATCTCACACTCTATGTTCAGATTAGGAAGCTTCCCTTATAAGATACTAAGATAGGAATAGATTAAAATTTTGCAAAAAGAGATGTGATAGGGGGTTATGCGTGTCAGTTACGATCCAATATGGAAGAAAATATCTTCAGGATTCCAAAAGTGGCTGAGATTTGAAAGAATAATTGATTACAATCAGCATGGAAATCAAATAAGGAAATCAGTAGTAGATATTCCAATAAAACAGTAGCAGAAGATATTATGTACTACACTTTCCTATTTTATTGCTAGTAGTAGTAGTATTAATATTTGTAATTTCCATGGAACTAGGCAGGTTGATTAATGCACAGCTTTCTCTATCCTGTTATCTTTTTCCTCTTCTGATTCGTCTGTTCCCCTCCCCTTCCTCTAATCCCTCACCCTCTTCCTCTAATTCCTCTTTCCCTCATCATAGCACCTCCAACCACCCGTTCCCAAAAGCAGGCTCGTAACAAATTGGTATCAAAGCATCTTTCCTCGGGTCTGGTTCTACACTATGCCGATTGAAGAATCGGATAATAGACTTCTCAACGTTACCAATGTGAATGAGATTTATCCAATCACAACGGAAGTGCTTCATAAGGTATTTTCCCTGTATGGACCTATTGAGGGAATCTTTCTATATAAGAAAGATTCTGCTTTGACGCAATTTTTTTATTATGAAGATGTTAATCGTGCCATAGAAGCTCTTAATAGAAGATTGATCTATGATGAGTGTTGCCGAATGGATATCGACTTTATTAATATTCCATCATGGGTCATTCATAACAAGGGTATGGAGGCCCCATCGTCAATTCTACCGACGTCAATTTCCACTAATTCCACCGTGGTTTACTGCATCATTGATATTCCCTCACCCAAAAAGAATGTAGCAAGTTTTCAACCAATCTCACCCCCAAATACCAGCCTACCACCATCACCCTTATCACCACAAATTTTATCTTCGCCTCCACCATCGTCCAGTCCTGCCCTTGTCCTGTCGTCGGCCGTCACCCCATCGACATCGCACGGTCTCCCATCCGCCCAGGAACCATCGGCTCATGAACCATCGACTCAACCTGCTTTAGTTCCTCCATAACCCACCGTTCATCCCTCAAATTCAAGTTCAGTGAATTCCATCACAGTGGATTCAAGTCTGTCATTCCGCACCTCGGAGTTGGATCCCTCCCCACAGACTCATCTGAGCCCGAAGACCTCTTCGAGCCCAGGTTCCCAATCAGCTATTTCAAGGCTAGCTAATGTTACTGATGATGGTCATGAATCCAAAATTAATGCTGATTTAAGCATGGACAGTTCGGATCTTACCCATTAGGCATTCGCTGAAATATTTAAGAGAGATACAATTCCTAATGGGGTGCTTGATCTTGCACTATTGATCACATTTGAGCTCGTGAGAAACGGAAACGTGATCGATCCTCTGTTTGATTCAGGTAGCCTTGTTGATATTATTAAGGTTCTTAACAAGGGTTTGCTCGCTAACCCACATGATCAGCAATCTGTTATTCACCTTCATATTTGAGACAAAATTTCTTCTAACGAAAAACCTATACTGGATAGTGCAATTGCTTTTGCAGTTTCTCCATTTGTCCTTGGGGACAAGGGCATTGTCAAGATGGGGGAAATGTTACGATCCAATATGTAAGAAAATATCTTCAGGATATCAAAAGTGACTGAGAATTACAAGAATTGATTACAATTAGTATGAAAATCAGTAATAGATATTCCGATAAAACAGTAGCAGAAGATATTCTGTACTAGGCTTTCCTATTTTATTGCTAGTAGTAGTAGTATTAATATTTGTAATTTCCATAGAACTAGGCAGGTTGCTTAATGAACAACTTTCTCTATCCTATTATCTTTTCCCTCTTCCCATTCGTTTGTTCTCCTCCCCTTCCTCTGATCCCTCACCCTCTTCCTCTAATTCCTCTTTCCCTCACCATAGCTCCTCCAACCACCCGCTCCCTAAAATAGGCTCGTAACAGTGTCAGAATGAAATGTTTAGGCGGCTGGACAAATATATCCCAAAATATAAAATAGCTTAGGGAGTCTGCGAATTGGAGTGAGTGGCTGACATGACTGGTTGTTGACTGACATATTCCAGATCGGCTTGTAGAGGCAGCATAAAGATAATTGACCATCTAAAACAAAGATATATCCTCGTGATTAAGATTTGAATCTTAGCTAAGGTGAAGGAGAATTGTTGCTTCCATAAGAATAAATATTGAAGAACTTTAGCAAGATGAACAAACGTGATCTTGAGCAAAAGCCAAAGAAGCACTATACGCATTTCTCCATTGTCGTTCAAGATACCTTGAGCTCCTAATCGTCTGAAAGTGGTGTTTCAAAAGTGAGTGAGTTTGGAAAAATCTCTTTGTTACCTAAAACAAGTTGTGAGAGTGTAAGTACTAGGGTTGGAAAATCTCTCAAGGTGAAATAGTGTAGTATTCCTAGCGGATGTTCTAGGTAGGGGGTTAGGTAAAGACAAAGAGTGGGCTCCTACTTGTAAGGGTTTGTTAGCCACCGATAAGGCAAATATTTTTCATACTAGAGGACAAAAGTTCAAGGCTAAAACATCGGGGACTACGCTTCGGCTGAACCAGTATAAATCACAATATCAAACTTCCTATCCATATACTTTTCATTACTGTTGATGTTTCAATACATTGATCATCCACTGCGCATATCTGTTTGAACGAAAGATATCGAAATACTATGGTGAAGTGAGCTTGAAAAAAAGAGAGTATATTTTATTTAAAATTGAATACCCCAATTCACCCCTCTCCTCTTGGTCTACTCTAGACCAACAGATTGAATATATTAGGTTTAATTTTGGGCCACAAGTCTAACATAATTATACTTAGAAAAAGTAATGAGCAATAACCGGGCTATGAAGAATGTAAATGACTTCCAACAATTATTAACGACAATATTGCAAAATTACTCGTATTTTCTGCAAAGAATCCGCAAAACAAACAAGGCTCCATAAACTTGTTGATCTTGTAGATTATGCTTCACCCAAGGGAGAAGCCCAAGCCATTGCTCCGGGTAGTCGCAAGCGATAATGGTCTTCAGGCATTCACCCAGTTGTACCCTGCAGATGACCATACACTTCTTATGTTGGGCCCACCACTCCTCAAATCCCACTTTTCTCAATTTTCAATCTCAACCACCCATCCATCTAAATCCAATAGTTGTGAATGAGTGTCATAACTTGTGTATTAACATGTGTTTCATATAATCTCCCCGGTGCCAAATTATATATATTATTATTAAATATATATGACCATGATTATGGAGTAGAGCTAGAGCCCAAATTGATTGTGCCAAATTATATATATTATTATTAAATTAAATATATATGGCCATAATTATGGAGCAGAGGCAGAGGCAGTTAATGAGTGAAATGTGTGTGGAGGACGGTTTGATGACCCACGTTCACAGATGGGTGGTGGTGCGCAGTGTTTATGCATGGTTGAGATGTGGAGCAGAGGCAGTTAGTGAGTGAAATGTGTGTGGAGGACGGTTTGATGACCCACGTTCGAAGATGGGTAGTGGTGCCCGGTGGTTATGCACGGTTGGGATGTGGATCAGTTAAGGCATTAACCGTCGTATGGTAGTATAAATAAATAAGCAATAAGAGCTTCAATGTAAAAAACCCCGATCAATATCACCGGTTTCCCTTTCAGATTATCATCACAGTCTTTCCGTAGTTTTAGGTTTTAATTAAGTTTAGCTTTAGTTCTTTCAATTTATTAATTTATCAATGTTTAATTTTAGTTTTTAGTTTATCCTTCAGAAACACAAACCCAATCCTGTTCTTAGGTACATGGGCATTCTTCCCCCAAGGGATGGCGGCGCATGCTCGCTTCGCTCTCGCCTTTTGTTCGTCGCTTGTTCGCTCGTTGTACCTGAGCACGGGAGCAAACACCTAATTTCCATTCCTCTCATACCTTGCATTTGGTTCTCATGCCTCTCCCATGTTTTGTTGATACTGCAGAGTGTGCTAATAGAATCTACTACTGGAAATACGGGAATAGGTGTTGCTTTTGTTGCTGCAGTGAAGGGTTACAAACTAATCGTCACTATTCCTGCATCTGTTGATATTGAAAGGAAGATTCTTTTGCGTGCACTTGGAGCTGAGGTTGTCTTGACCGACCCTATGAAAGGCATTAAAGGGGCTGTTGAAAAGGCTGAGGAACTTCGTTTGGTCACGCCAAACGCTTACTTATTACAACAATTTGATAACCCTGCTAATTTGAAGGTTAAATTGAAAATGTCTGTTTCTCATGCTTTGAATCGGTGTTATTTTCAGTTGAATCTTACCATTTTAATAAGTTGTTCTGCATATTACAGATTCACTTGCAAAGTACAGGTCCTGAAATATGGGAAGATACCAAGGGCCTCGTGGACATTTTTGTTGCATCTATTGGTACTGGCGGTACTGTCACCGGAACTGGGCATTACCTTAAAATGATGAACAAAAACATTAGGGTTTGAATTCTCGATCATTTGGACTTAGCTTTTTTTTTTTTTTTTGTATGCTTTAGGTGCAGTTTATGGGGGCTTATGTTCTCTCGCTAATATCCCAGGTTGTTGGTGTAGAACCTTCAGACAGGAATGTGATTTCTGGAGGAAACCCAGGTAAATAGATTTGTACACGCCAAAAGATGCTTTTGTTTTCACCTTCCTTTATCGATACAATTTTGTGTTTATGCATTCCATACTCATGAACAATACATCACTGGTTCAGGGTATGTGCCTAGCATTTTGGACGTGGGATTGCTTGATGAGGTTTTGAAGGTAGTTGCGTTGTTTTGTTACTCTGAATATTTGTTGTAGGAGTTGGTCTGAGTTTGTCTTGTTTTTTCTTTGTAGTCATTATCTGATTCTTGGCACTACTGAAATGTGGACCAAAATCTGTTCAATCATATAGCCACTTTTTTGTTTCTCCAAATTATCTCTTGTTCATTTTACTGCCCTTCTGCTCAATTTAAGTTTGTTTCTAGGCATCGAGTTTGGTTAACACTGAACATGTATTTGGTGCTTTGATTGCAATAACATGAGTCAGCTTACTATTTGGACAACCTTTTCCACACAACGGTTCTCTACTTAAATTTTGAGCCTATCTTTGATGTTAAAGTTCTTCAAGCCGAATGATTAGGGATAGTCGTTTGTCTGCATAGAGCACATTGAGGACCAGGCTTGGAATTCATTATAATTGTTTCCCAATTACCCTAAAACAGTTATGAAATAGTATTGTGTCACTCATTATTATTGGAACTTTTGATATGGATGTTAATCTATCTGTGAATTGTAGGTCACCAATGATGAAGCTATTGAAATGGCTAGGCGTTTGGCAATTGAAGAAGGCTTGCTGGTAATCTGTTTTCCCTTACGATTCGATTTATGAAGAGGCTTTCTCCATTTTTATCTCCTCATTGCTTGCAACTCGCTGTCTGTTGATTCTTAAAACTGTGATTCTGCTCCAACCCACTATGTTGAGCTTCCTTTGTTAAAGATTCTTGATGAGTGTAGTGCCAGACCAGATTAGTCATTTAATTTCTCACTGGAGATTACCATTTTTCTTTCTAGGTTGGCATATCTTCTGGAGCCTCAGCTGCAGCTGCAATAAGAATAGCAAAGAGGCCTGAGAATGCTGGAAAGCTCATTGCGGTAAGTGTTCCAGTTTAGTTCCTTGTAAAATGTGAGGCAAATTGTAACAAAAGACAAAGAGAATAATGAGAAAGCTTACTTCATTCACTAAGGGTTAAACCCTTATATACTACAACCCACAAAATACCAAATTACCCTTTAGCTATATAGCATAACATATAACATACCACTCCCCCTCAAGCTTGAGCATAGATATAAATCATGCCCAACTTATTACATATGAACTCAGCTCGACCCCTTGCTAATGATTTGGTGAGAATATCGACAAGTTGACCACAAATCTTCACATGGCTCAGCATTATATCACCTTTTTGGAGTTTCTCAAACAAAGTGACAATTCACCTCAATATGCTTCGTATGCTCATAAAATACTGGATCTGAGGCAATATGAATAGTTGACTGAATTATCGCACTACAATTGAGCGGGTCTTGGAGAAGAATATCCCAACTCATCAGGTAATTGCTGAAGAAAGGAGACATCACTACTCAAATGGGCTAAAGCACGATACTCACACTCGACACTAGACCTGGCTACAATAAACTGTTTCTTGCTCTTTCATTAGACTAGATTGCCACCAATAAAAACGCAATAACCCGTGGTGGACTTCCGATCAAATGGTGAACCAATCCAATCAGCATCAAAGAATTCCTCTATACGCTGATGGTCATGGTCACTATAGAGTAAGTTGCGACTAGGATATCTCTTCATATATATGTGAATATGCATGGCAACTTCCAAATGAGAGACTCGAGGATAAGACATAAATTGACTAACCACGCTGATAGGGAAGACAATATTGGGACAAGTGATGGCAAGGTAGTTCAACCTTCCCACTAATCGTCTGCATGTATTCGAATCGGCACAAACCTTATCTCCAGACGCAAGCTTTATCCCTGGGAGCATAGGAGTATCACTGAGCTTTGCACCTATCATGTCAGTGCCCTGAAGCAAGTCAAGGCATACTTGTGCTGAGACAAAAAGCTTTTCCATTTGCAATGGGCTATCTCAATTCCCAAAAAATATCACAAGGAGCCAAGATCTTTATTCTGAAACTGGTTTTGAAAAAAGTTCTTTAGGGAATTCTTTGGGCATACTTGTGATGAGACAAAAAATTTCCCCGTTTGCAACGGCCTATCTCAATCCCCAAAAAATATCATAAGGAGCAAAGATCTTTAGTCTATAACTAGTTCTGAAGAAAATTCTTTAGGGAAGCAATCCCTGCACTCACACTCCCAGTAATAATAATATCATCCACATAAACCACAAGGAGAATACAACTAGTACTAGAGTGACGAAAGAATACCAAATGGTTCTTGGCAGACCTCTTCAAACCAAAGTCTGAAATCACAGAGCTAAACCTTCCAAACGTGCAACAAAGCCATCACGATTCAACTTCATGACATAAACCCACTTGCAACAAATAGTCCGCTTCTCTAGAGGCAAGGAAATAAGGCCCCACGTCTGTTTAGTCTCAAGATCGTCCATCTCCTTACCCATAGCCTGCCGCCATCCAAGAAACTCAGATTAGGCCCCGGGAGTAAAGATAGGGTCCA
>JAOWBR010187447.1:0-10318 GCA_028571145.1 Dionaea muscipula | reverse complement strand
CCTTGATGATTGATGTTTTGATGATAACAAGCACTTGATATGTTTGATGCATTGGTTTGTTTAGTTATGATAAGTGATAGGTTTCAAGACATTGTGTTGATGACCATGTATGAACTTTATTGAAGATCAAGGTTTTGTCAAGTTACTATGATGATCCAAAATTGGTGGATGAGTGATTAAAAGCATTGCATTCAATGGATGAAGAAGATCATTGAAGAACATTGAAGAATATCATTGAAGAACATTGTCAATGAAGTCATGAAGAAGTTGAAGATTTGTGTGTGTCATGTCACAATGCTTAGAACCCCATGTAAGGATGTCTTACACTTTATTTTAATGCTTAGATCAGTCTTATAGAGGATCAATATTCACACACAGACAACTTTGAGTTTTACAAAAATGGTTTTTCAAAACTAAAGTTGCTGGAAGTTGCTCGAGGAGTCGTCCCCTCCTCTGAGCTGGGCAGATTCGAATTTTTACTGAAATTTTATAGAATTGCCCATTTGTTTTTAAATCTTATCCAATGTGTTTTTAATCGTTTTGAGAAATATTTTGAATGATATTTCGTGACACAATATCATTGGATATTGAGATTTACAAAAGATTTGAAGAGGATATTTTACTTTGGAAAGATTGAGGTTTAAGAATATATCTTCTAAAACATTCCAAAATCTAATTGATGCAATCTTTATGGATATTTTGAGAATGATTTTCTTTTTTTTTTCAACATGGAAACTTCATCTATATTGTGGATGCATCATCAGACTTGCTTAGTACACACTTTATGATTTCCAAGTGACTAGTTTTCTCAAGTTTTCAAAAAAAAAGAGCAAGTAAGTTCCTAGAGTTTTGCAAATAACCTACTTACTGTTTTCCATTAATCCATGCACGATTGATCCATCTGGACGATTGGGTTGAGCATTATTATTAGTCTTTGCATCCAATAGTTGAGTTGATTTGATTATTTGGCCTAGTCTAGAGAAGCATACCCTTCATACATTACTTTCTTTTGTTGATCATGATTCCTTGAGTTAGGAATTTTGAGTTTGTCCTTAGTGGAGAGTTTTTCCACTATAGGATTGGGTGAAGAAGAGTCATTGCCTTCATCGAGTTGGTGTTGGGAGAGTCATTGCCCACATCAAGACTTAGCTAGGAGAGTAATTGCCTAGTTAGGGGTATAGGAAAGTCATTGCCTATACTTTGAGTTGGTGATAGAGAGTCATTGCTATCACCTTGTGTATGTACTTAATTGCATCCTAAACAATGAAAGGAATCATTTTCAGCATGACTCATATATGCATTGACTGTTTAGTTGATTATTGAAGTTGCTATTTTTATTCCGCATACAAAGAAGGAGTCGACTCCTCCTAGTAAAATCTACAACTTGATCTAAAACTGGCAGAAATTTTTAATACAACAATTCACTCCCCCTCTTGGTGTACTCTTGGATTACTGACAGAGATTAATCCTACGTGGCTGAAGTTACTCTCAGAGTCATCAATGTTATGTGGGATAACATCCCTTCAAGCATAATCAACGGACTATATCAAATATCAATTACTTGGAAACAAACTAAAATTATTCTTTTCCATTCTTTCAAAAACTGCACAAGAATCCTATCTCTACAAAGAGAATAGAATGTAACTCAACTTCATAATTTCTAAACTCATGTTTATCAATAAAATATATTTCAAAACCCCATAATAATAAAATATAATTCATAAACACTCTATTATAATCCGCATCACAGAACAACACGAAAAAGTGTGTCTTTCATACTCATTAGCGTACACCCCAGTACCATGACCGGAACAAGGTACCCAAACGGTATGAAGGACTTTCCTCGTGTCTGTGATCGATAGAACCATAATAAGGTGTACTTTCCAAATATAGGAAAACTCACAAAACTATGAAATACCACAAAGACCCGTAGGTCGTACATCATCAATAAGGGACCTGAACCAATAATTGAAGTAGCTACAGTGTCTGCAAAGTGTAGATAAAACAGAGGGTATGATGAAGTGATACTGAATACCACAGGAGGTCTCGAACTATCCTCACTTGATAGGATGTGAAAGTAACTAATTATTAGCGCTAGTTTGGACCTAATCGAACTCCTTCAGGCTCGGATTTATGGTTGATGAATGTTCCTTGGTGAACATACAAATTAACACAAAAGTTGAAAAGTGAAGACCAAAACTAATCTTAAGGAAATTAAATACCTGTACATGGTAAACCCCTCCAAAAACCTCCAAACAACTCTTAGACATCCTTTTTACATGTATTGGACATCCCCCAAGTCCAAAGGGTCAAGAATACTCAAAATCAACGTTGTCGGACCTTTCAATGGTCCGTTAAACCCCTTTCCAACAGCTTTTAGGAAAATAGACATAACATTCTCATACGATATCCGTTTGGGGTGATCGAACTCGTTGGTTATAACTAACATCAGGATCTACAACTTTCTTTCTTTGATTTTTCTCAAATTCGGACCCGAAAGAGGTCAAAAACGTCCGGACAGCAACTCTGTCTTGTGGGTGGTCGACCACTCGAAGTTGGGGTGGTCGACCACCCCCCAATTCTGCATAAAAATGCAAAATTTTGTTCATGGTCGAAATGCTTTGCAACCCACACAAAATTCCAACCTAGTTGCTCATTACTATCATGAATACATAGCATAACATGCACAAACTTATCGCAAGTCCAACCAACATCAAATTCATGATTTAGCTCATTGAAAAATCCCATTTTCCATAAATTCAACCTAGAATTTCCTTCACTTGCTTCTACTCATTTTACATTCATAAATCCTTAAATCATAAGCTTAATCTCATCGTTTATCATGCACATATTTTGTTTAAGATCATCTCAGGTCATAACTATGGCTAATTCATTACGTCACTAGTATGAAAAATCACCAAAGCATGAAAAATATATGATTTTCTTTATGGTCATGCTCATAATCCATTCCACAACCATTAAACCATCATTAACAGGAATTAAATCTTACCTAGTAGCTTGGTGAAACAGAGTACAGTCTTCTTCTTATGTTACACACTCATCCCAACCTCATGTCTACAAAACTTCCTCACCTTTCTTCTTTCACTTTTACTCTCCCCTTTCTTTTCCCTTCTCTTGATCTCCCTCTCTTTTCTGTTTTCTTTGCATTCATTCCCAACTAAGAAGCTGATAAGGATAGAAATGAAGAGGAATGCATGAGCTGGTCCTCCCCTCACGTGTCTCCCCCTTGGCTAGTATGAAGAATCATGCTTATCTTACTCAACTAAAATCTTCCACTTGGTTTAGTCAACAAAAGGGCTGCCCCTAGCCATCCCTTCTCTTATACACGTGCTAGATGAATTCCAAGGTAAGTCCTCTAAAATTTCTAACCTTAGGTTAAATTAACATTTAACTTAACTAGCTTAAATAAGAAAAAAGAAGTCGTACCATGAATCTCTATTCCTATTTTCATAACTTAAAAAAATAGCAACATGATAGTCAAAATTGTACATTTTTTGTAACGCTCCCAACGGCTCTAAAATCGTTAAATTCCAATGTCATTTCCATAAAATGACCATTTTACCCCTAACCGCAACATTTTTAATTAAATCCAAATTAAACCCCAAAAATTATAAAATTACCAAAATAAATCTCACTTGATTCCGTAAACATTTTCAAAGTCCGGTTAATCCGGTACGAGGTAAAACAGGAAATTCACATGGTGCCAATCCGAGGAAGGGAAGCGGTGGAGCCGTATCGACAGATTTTTAATTCACCCGGAGTGGTTGCAGTTGTTTAAATGCAAACAATTGGGCTTACCCAGAGAATTGTCTGATCACTGTCCGATTATTCTAGTAAAAGATGATCTAGATTGGGGCGCGAGACCTTTCCAGTTCCTTTATCCATGGACGGAGCATCCTCAATTTTTGGATTTTGTAAAGATGAGTTGGCATGGATCTAAGGTTGGTGGGTGGGCGGGTTTTAAGATATTTACCAAATTGCAGAGGCTAAGAGAGGGGTTTAAGATTTGGAACAAAACCGTGTTTGGGAACCAAGAGGAAAATTTAAAAAAGGTTAACCATCAACTTCATTTATAGGACTTAGCAGCTGAAGTTCGGGACCTCTCTGCTTTAGAATTGGGGATGATTAGAAGTATTCATCAGGATAAGGGGAAGATTAAACAAGCGCTAGATAGGCTTTGGCATCAGGAATCTAGGGTCAAGTGGCAATTGGAAGAAGACAAGAATTAATACAAGATTTTTTCACCTATTTGCTAACGTTAGACATACTCAAAACTTCTTGAATTCAATCCAAATAAAGGGAAGATTGATTGAGGAACCTATTCAAATGAAGACTGCAGTTCAAGATTTTTTCAATGACGCGTTCAGGGAATAGTGGACAGTGGGACCTTGTTTTTCAAGCAACCAGGGACCCAAGTGGGATCGCACAGTAGTTGAAAGTTTTGAGGAGGAGTTCTCCGAGGAGGAAATTTGGGATGCTATCAGGAGTTGTGATAGAAATAAAGCCCCTGGTCCGAACGGGTTCAATCTTTCTTTCTTCAAGAAGTGTTGGAGCATCATAAAGGAGGATGTAGTGGTTATCTTCAAAGATTTCTATGAGAATGCAAAAATTCTGGGAATTTTACGACCTGCTTTTGTGACTTTGATCCCTAAAGGAGAGAGTTCAGTGTCATTAAAAGACTATCGGCCTATTAGCTTGATTATAAGTATGTATAAGATCTTATCCAAGGTTTTATCTGCTCGGATCAGAAAATACATTCATCTAGTTATCGAGGAGGTTATGGCAGCTTTTGTCAGAAACCGGAATATCTTAGACGAGTTTCTTATAGCAAGTGAGATCATAAACTAGCTAAAAGTTAGGAAGAAACAAGGGGTCAAAGTAAAGTTAGACATTCAAAAGGTGTATGACAGTGTTAATTAGAATTTCTTGTTCAAAATGATGTCAGTCATGGGATTCGGGGAAAGATGGATCAAATGGATGAAAGCTTGTATTTGTATGACTTCTTTTTCGATTTTGGTTTACGGCTCCCCGACGGGGATCGTAAAGATGGACAAGGGGTTATGTCAAGGAGATCCGCTGTCCCCATTTTTGTCTAAAATTGGTTATTCCGCCGCGCCAGAGAGATGGGGTTGATAAAGGGGATTTAGGTGGGGTCGGCCGAACTGAGGATATCACATTTGCAATTTGCCGACAATACGATCTTCTTCGGTGAAGCAGATTTGTTGGAAATTCAAAATTTTAAATGGATTTTGAAGTGTTTCGAGGCCATGTCTGGACTTCGAGTGAATTTTCAAAAAAATGCGATAGCTGGGGTAGGGGTTCCAAGGAATCAGATTGATCTTATGACGGAAATACTATAGTGCTTAGTCCAGGATTTACCTTTTATGTACTTAGGAATACCGCTAGGAGCCAACCCAAGACTTGTTAGCACTTGGAAACATATTATCGAGAGATGTAAGAAAAGATTGGCATCATGGAGGCGTCGTTATTTGTCAATGGCAAGGAGATTAACACTTATTAAATCTGTGTTGAATAGCTTACCGATTTATTACATGTCCAAGTTTAAATTACCTCAAGGGGTAGTTCGTGAAATTGATAAGATAAGGAGGGGTTTCCTTTGGGGCGATTCTGTAGATAGAAAAAAACTACATCTCTTAACATGGAAGGTGGTCACTCGTCCCAGATCTGATGGGGGTCTCGAGATCAAGGACTTGCCAGTCATGAACGATTGCCTATTATTGAAATGGATTTGGAGATTTGGGACTGATCGGGAAGCCTTATGGAGGAGAGTTTGATGCTCAATATATAGACTAGAAAACAGCAGTTGGCTTGTCTCGAGTGGGGGGATTGTCCAAAGTGTGGATGGACATAGCTAGTATCCATGCCCGCGGGCCAACTTTGTGGGATTTTTTTACTCAAAATGCTTCTTTAAAGGTGGGTAACTAGTTGTCGATAAAGTTTTGTCACGATAATTATCTCGGCAGTTTTTCTTTGAAGGATTTATACCCGAGATTTTTTCACGCTTTTGAGGATAGAGATGCAACCCTGATTGAAGTTGTGAATGAAAATAATGGTGTTAGGCACTAGGTGCTTCACTTTCGGACGACCCTTAGACTAAGGCAGAGAGCACTTTTGGAACAAATGCTAAATAGAGTGGGAAATCCTCTAGTGTTTTATTCCTCTGATGACAAATTGTCCTGGAGGTTTGGTTTCCAAGGTCATTTTACAGTGAAGGAGTCATTTAGTCAGGTTTCAGGTGGGCCAGCAAAATTGGAGGAGGGTCTGAACTGTGTCTGGATCGAAATTGTCCCACTGCGAATTCAAGTGTTCGTTTGGTTAGTTTGGCATAGTAGGATTAAAACATGTTGGTGTCTTATTCATAAACGGGTGCCCTTAGATGACGGGAGTTATGTCTTCTATGGGGCAGAGGTTGAGACAATGGATCATTTATTGATTCTCTGTTATCCGATGTGGAGGGTGTGGTCGAGTTGCATGAGATGGTGGGGTTTTTCTTGGGCCTTACCTGAATCTGTCTAGTCCTTGCTACAGAGTTAGCGTCAGGAGGGCATTCGGAAACCCCTGCGGCAGCTGTGGAGTTCTTTGCCGGACATTATTTTCTGGTTGGTGTGGAAATCAAGAAACGCTTCTAGGTTTAGTCATACCCCACCATGATGGGAGGATATAGTTGATCGGATAAAATTTAAAAGCGCATTTTGGTTCTTTCATGGGCAAAGAAAGTGTGTGTTCTCGATTAGCGACTTGATCTAGAGACTGGAGTGCATTAATTTGGGAAGGTTGTAGGCTAACAGTGATTTTGGGATTCAGACTCAAACCAACCTTTATAACAGTTACTTTGGGTTAGAGGCATGGAGTCGCACATGCCTCAGCTAAAGCTTCCTTGCTGCGAATTAAGGAGGCCTTTTTCTACTACCTTCATATAACACATGTGTTAGGTTTTGGAAGATGGTTGAGGGTTTGATTTACGCGCGAAGAGTCACAAAAGCGAGAGAGCGATTCTTATTAATTTTCTTTGCTTTGCCTTTTGCAGGTGTATTCCCATGAAGACAACAGGTCCTTTTGAGAGGATTCGTTGCATACTGCTAGGGGATTTGAGTTAGGCATTTGGATTTTGGATCTTGTGTGTGGATTAGAGTTGGGAGGTAGACACATCAAAGTGAGGAGTGCCACATTCATAGTGTGATTTGATTAAGAATGAGTGTGCTACGAAGGATGGTATGAGTCTGCGGGATTGATAACAAAGATGACATGTCTCGTGATTCTTTGTAGATTTCTCTAGGATGTTAGCTTCAGCGCGTTGTGTTGGGATTCCAAATTGGATCTCGTTTGTTCATCAGTAGTGGTATCATTTGGTTGATGCATTTTCTTGTGGTGTTCCTTGGGTGCATTAGAGATCCATTGGTGTTTCTCTGGGGATGGCTATTGAGGGAGAGAGGGCGCAAGAGCGATGGAGAATTGACGTTTTGGTGACTATAGTATGTGGTGAGGGAGTCCTCTGTTGGCAATAAGTTAGTGGTTAAAAGGAGAGAGTTGCCACGGAGGGTGTGTCGATTTTTTTAGGATGGATGTGGCGTACCGCTTCCATGTGTTCTCAGATTTTGGTTTAGTGAGTGAAATGTTTCTTTTTTTTTCCTTGCCCCTTCATGTTTTTTTCTCATCTTGGCTATGTTGGATTTGAGTTTGGGGTGAGATCGGTGACCTGAGAGTGTGTGCGATGTTCTGCCTTTGCTTTGTGTCCAGCGTGCAAACACTCGGAGCATGGACAGGGCTCTCATCCAGACCTACGCCTACATGAGTTGTTGGATAACAGATTTTTTGATGTTTGTTCCTGTTTCTGATAATCAGGATTCATGGGAAAAAGGTTTTAAGTGCCGATATTGAAGCAGTGCATCAGTAGTGCTTCTTGTTCATGGCTTTTCAGTTCATAGTACTTTATTTTAACATCATTGCTGGCCTTGTGAGGGAGCAATGTCGGGTGAGGAGTTCTGGGAAGTGGGATTATGCTGGCAGCTGGATTGTTACATAATCTTGGTAGAGCCGCAGATCTAGAATAAAAGCAGAAATAGAAAATTGATCTTCTGGTGAGCCTTGCATGTTTTGGAGCTCAGTACAGTGAAGAGAGCTCAACAGAAAGGAAGAAGGAAACATATCACAAATGAATTATTATTCTGCCGTACACAGTACCATGTCATACTATAGCCTTATATATCTACCTAAGGCTATACACTACCCTTGCTTATTACAACAATTACCAATATGACCCTTATCACCTAAACACCCTCCCTCAGCTTGATGCGAAAACAAACTTAAGCAATCAAGCTGGAAACAACACACCAGACACTATACATCAACAGATAACCAAAGACACTTTAAGAAGAGGAAATGAAAGAAGACAACAGAAGAGAACTGAAGAAAACAGAGCCGCATAACATAGCAATAACAGCAGGCCCTTGTCTATCTCCTGGAGACCCTCCCTCAGCTTGATGCAGAAAGCCCAAGCAACAAGCTGTCACGTAAAGAATTATGCTGAGGAGAGCACAGGCCCTTGGTGAAGAGATCAGCTAATTGAGCGGTGGTAGGAACAAACCGAATGGTGATAACCCCCTCTTTAACTTTTTCCCTGGTAAAATGAATATCAACTTCAACATGCTTCATCTTAGATTTATGGACAGGATCATTGGTTAAGGCAATAGCGGAAACATTATCACAAAACAGAATAGGCACTGAATGCATCGGAATAGCCAAATCACGTAATAACTGAACCACCCATTGCACCTCAGAGGTAGTATCAGCCATAGAGCGATACTCGGCTTCCGTAGACGAACGAGAAACCGAAGATTGTTTCCGGCTGCACCACGAAATAGGAGCATGATTCAACAGAACAACAAAGCCAGTAGTGGACTTACGATCATTCGGATCACCCGCCCAATCGGCATCACAATATGCATGAATGGCCATGGACAACAAATCTGCAGAACCAGAACAGCCATCCTTGCGGAAAGTAATACCAAAATCCAAGGTCCCCTTAATATATCGCAAAATCCGGATAACGGCTTTAAGATGAAGATCAGTGGGTTGATGCATGAATTGACACACCGAGTTAACACTAAAAGCAATATCGGGACGAGTAAAAGTTAAGTATTGCAAACAACCAACTAAAGTGCGAAACTCACTAGCCTCCGAAGCAGTCAAAACCTGGCCGGAGTCCTTGAAGAGCTTGAGTCCAGATTGACAAGGTGTTAAGCATGGATGACAATCTGCTAAGCCAGCCTTAGTAAGAACATTCGTGGCATATCGCTGCTGGGTCAAGAATACATTGCCCTCTGCCGAATAAAGCACCTCAAGGCCAAGAAAGTAGTGAAGACGACCTAAATCGGTCATGTCAAACTCACGCTTCAACTGACATTTAATATCCTCCAGAAGAGAAGAGGAACTACCAGTAAGCACGATATCATCCACATATAACAAAAGAAAGATATGAGTAGTAGCCTCAATCTTAACAAACAATGAAGGATCGGCATGAGACGGATGAAAGCCAAGCTTGGGAAGAAAAGTGGTGAAACGAGAATTCCAAGCCCGTGGAGCTTGTTTTAACCCGTAAAGAGACTTTTGAAGCTTACACACATACAACGGGTACCGAGGATCTTCAAATCCGCCCGGTTGATCCATATAAACCTCCTCCTTCAAGTCACCATGTAAAAAAGCGTTTTTAACATCAAGCTGATGTAATGGCCAACCATAAGCAGCCGCTAAACGAATAACAACTCGAACCGTGGTGTGGCGAACAACAGGAGAAAATGTTTCCTCATAATCCACACCCTTTTCTTGAGTAAACCCCCGCGCCACAAGGCGTGCTTTATGACGTGCAATGGAGCCGTCAGAATTCCGTTTCACTTTAAACACCCATTTGCAACCCACACGATTTTTATTAAGCGGTGGAGGAACAAGCACCCAGGTACGTTGAGCTTGTAGAGCTGAAATCTCCTCTTGCATAGCACATCGCCATTCAGGAACAGTAAGTGCAACTTTATAAGAGCATGGCTCAATATCGGCCAGAGTAGAAGAAGAAGCAGAAGATGCTGAGAGCAAACACTTCTTCTTAACAATGCCATGCTTGCCTCTAGTGATCATGGGATGCAAATTTGTAACAACAGAACGCAAGCCATCAACCGGATGAATAATATTAGATTCGGACATAGGTAGAGCACAAGAAGGAATAGGAAAAGCATTGTCAACAGATAGAGCAGCAGAAGTAGGGACAGAAGTACAAGAATCAATA